>VXAA01000687.1:55565-79919 GCA_013399115.1 Anseranas semipalmata
CCGGGGGAGGCAGCACCCCCCCGGGCAGCGCGGCGGCGGCGGCGGTCGGTGGCGCTTCCCCCCGCCGGCACTGCTCGGAGCGGAGTTGCTGCGCGGACTTTCTCACGCGGCCCTGGCCTCCGGGTGTCAAGCGGAGGAAGGGAGAGGAGGGAGCAGGTCTGGGGTCTGGGGTCCGCCGCGACGCTTGCGTGTGTTTTTGCCTGGAGAGGGAGGGGGGGGCTGAAACGTCGCCTGCTGCACTTGTAAATATCTCCGGCATCTCACCAAGGGTCTTGTTTTCTGTTTTGTGCAGCACTCGCTACAGAGGGAGAAAGAGGATTTTCTTGGCGTTTCCTTCAGTTACAGTTTTAGTGTGAAACGCGCCAGAATCTCCCATAAATTATTTTCGAAAATAAAATAAAATGGGCAAGTGTTACTCCATACATTAAAATACGTCGAGTAGCAACGTCAACACTGCTGTGCTCGTTTAAAAAACACCTTCCACTTCAAAAAGTTGTATTATAAATACAGCCAACGTTCCTGTTAAATTCTCCTGAAGTGTTGTTTATTGTCATTGCATCTTCAGCATTCTTAGGAAAATATTAAATGCATCAGGTTCCTAACTGAATTTTAACTGTTTTTAGTTTTCCTTGCTTGTGAATGCAGTACTATGCGATTTATAACAGCTCTTGAGACCCCAGTAATAGGTGAAAGTGATTTGTCTTTCATAGATGGCAACCCCCAGCAGCGATGACTAAGCCTTCAGCAAGGTGTAGTTTGTAAATGCTCGAGGGAGCCCATCGTTTCTTCCATATGGCTGGGTCCAGCTGAGTCTCTTCATCCCTGGGGTCTTTGCTGCACAATCCCCGCAAGAGGCTTACTCTCTCTTTTTGCTTGTTACCAAGAGGACAAATTCTCTTCTCAGAAACGCTGTTCTAGATCCGAGTTAATCTGCCGAAACGGATGCTAGCAAAGTTACTCCTGACTTCTCTTGCTATAGAATGTGAGCCAAAATGAAAATAGCTAAAAATGTATGTATCTACTAAAAACTGTTCTATTTTTTCATCCATTTGTTTAGACAATGTCCAGTAAATATGATTGTTGCAGTTTTCGCATGGTGATAATAGCATCTTACATCTCACAGAGACACAGAGATAGACCAGGCTTAGGTTGATGCAGGAAGGACAATTCGGTGACCGTAAGGGGAAGGTATCAGCTTCTATGAATTCTTTTTACTCTTTCCTCCTGTTTGATTGTTTTAGGTCTTTGCAAAGGATCTAGAAGGTACTTTCTAGCAAGCAACAGAAAAGAAAAAAAAGAACTTAATCTGACATATTGCTTTCATGCCTCTACTAAAATCCTTTATCTTATAACTCCAGGCAGAGAAAAAACAGAAAATACTAATGTAACCAGTCGGTATTATTCATTATTTCTTTCAAGTACCAACAATGTACTGAGTGCTGCAGAAGACACAAGGAGAAGAAATAATAAACCTTTTTTAAACAGTCATTTTCAGAAAATCCAAATCAATTTTTAAAGTGTTAAATGTTGCTAAACTGCTCTATGCACAGCCGATTCAAAATGTAAATTGGTCTTAATTTGATATACTTTGTTTTCTAAGACAAGTATACTAAAGTACAAGCAAGATCAATTTTTATTCTTGTTTGGGGGGGTTCATTGATTTTTAACATACCCACCTTTGAAGCATACCTTTCATTCATTCAGATTGATTTTCCTGAGTGTCTTGCCTGCCAGCACATTGCAACTTTCTTTTTGTGATCCAAACTCTTTAACGGGAAAACTCCCTAAGTCCTGGAACTGTCTGAAGGTGAGGCCTTTGGTCAGACACAGCACAGTATCCTTGCTGGAGCACGAACCTTGCCCTGCAGAGTGCCCCGTGGCTGCCTCAGTTGCCTGCAGAAGCCTCTTTCAAAGTCATAAAGGAAAATATCATCTTTCACCGCAGAGGTGAAAGATGGGGAAAAAGTGTAACAACAAGACGTTAAAAGAAAGCAATTAGAGACATTCATCAGTGGAAGAGTAAAAATGTTGTTGCAGCCATTTCAGAAAATACTGACAGTAGCTAAAGGGAGTTTTCTGTTCTCCAGATTTCATTGTACAGCATTCCACCTTTTGGAGAATAGGCATAGTCAAAAAAAGGGGGATACTAAAGGGAGACTCAAGGAGAGAGAGAGAGAGAGAGAGAGAAAGACCAGAACTATTAGGAAAAAGGGATCAAAGTCAATGCTAAGAGGTAACATCTTCAGAACTGGATCCACAGCATTAAAATACAAAAAGCTGAGTTGGTTAACACCGACTAAGGCTGAGCACACATCTGAGTGAGCTCTGTGAATGAACATCAGCTCTATAAGCATCAGTATAGCTTTATGCATACAGTATGCCTGAAAGGTACTGAAACAAATGACTTATCAATTTGTAGATAACAAGGTCAATAACGTGATAGAAAAATGGCCAGTAGAGGTGTATCAAGAACAAACAGTATACATTTGTCTAGTTTTCTTCAACAAAATAACTAGCTTTGTGGGTAAGGGGAAAGTGTGGTAGATATTAGCAAGTTATTCGCCACCATGCACATTAACATTCTTCTAAGCAAACGGCTTAAATATAGTCAAAATCTAATTGCTGGAATGTAGGCACTTAAACCCTATATTCAGAGTATGGTTGATGGTCAATCTGGGAGCGTACAGACTCCTTTAAAAAGCTATTAAAACTACTATGCCACTGAATGATTCCATCAGTGACTAAAAATTAAGTACAACTATTAACAGATGATACCAGAATGGAAAGGGGTAAGGAGTCTGCAAGGCAGAAGTACAATTCTAAATTATTTTGATAAACTTGAGAAAACATGTGAGTTAGTAAACCTTAAGGAAGACATGAACATAATATTGCCTTCCAAAAAAAAAATTCAAGTGCATAAATGCAAAATAACTAACTGGGCAGCAGCACTCCAGAGAAGAATATGGAGATGACTAAAGAGCAACTTGGAAATCATAAGCATAACAACACAATATTTTAGATCAGAGAAGATTTTATTTAGTTGCTAGTTATCTTTTCTGGCTGTTAGCCAACCAAGTTTAGAACAGGTCTGAAATACCTCCAAATTACATACAAGATTAAAGCAAACTCTTGCTGGCAGGAAGGGGGCACAGGACCATGTCTGTGTTTGTACAACTTCTCCAAGGGAGCTAAGGATCAAACTTCTTGACTTCTCTGAAACAACACCCATAATAAACATTACAACTGGTAGTAAATATTTCAGAAATGTATCCTTAATCTAAAGCTGAGTGACCTGAGGTTTATCCAATATCAAAGGGACACTATCAAATTTTTAAGGTCACGGATTTCACACATGTAAAACCTTTAGGCTCCCGTGGAGCCGTACAGTGTCTCACAATGCTTTATCACAAAGTATGATTGGGAAATTATTTGAAAATTTTCCTGTTTTTAGCAGTAGAAAATAAAAACCTTGAATCACTCCATTGTCATTCTAATGGAATAGAGTGTATTTATTCTAGTTTCTCAAATAAGCAGAGCTTGAAGTACTCCATGCAAATCTGTTGAATAGCAAGATCCTCATTAGAAGCTACCCCTTTATGAAAAATATTTATAATACCTCAAGGCTAGGTCTAAAAAATTCTAGTGAGGGAGGAAATGGAAGTGTCAGAGATGAGGCAGCACGTTCATTATTACACAACCCAGATTAGCACACTACTTTATTCAGGTACTCTTTGCTTCATTTATGCTTAGATTTCACATGGCATCATGGGATTATTTCAAGATAGCTAGACAAATTTTTGTTTATGCCTCCTAGTAGATTAAGGAGCTATGAAAGGCTCCCAGCCAGCAATAGTCATGTGACACTATATGCATATATAAATCTATCCGATCTATATTAAGAAGATGAATGTCCAAAGAATAAACATTTGGGATGCTGAAACTTTAAGGGAGAACACAAGAAGTGCTTCAGTAGGCAAAATAACAACAATAATAATAAATAATAATAATAATAATAATAGTAATAACATAAACGGGTCTAACATTGCAAATCTTTTCCCCAAATTCTTATGCAAAAGATAAAACAATTATTTTCATTATTTACGTGAAACCCAGATGTGATTATTTTATAGTCAGTATTTAACTTGTGGTGTCTTCATCCACCAGTAAAATCTTGTAATTTGTGCTAGCAATGTCCTTAACCCTCACCAGTGACCTCTCAGGTGCTATCAGATGTAGAAAATCTGACAGCTCTTGTATGTTCAATACTCCTATGACATAGATTAATCAACACACTATATTACTTATCTTCCATGGGATGACACAAAGGACCTGATCCATCTCATGCAGCTTATGAACTTCATCATTTCCACTAGTAAAAAATCTTTGGTAATTTATGGGGAATTTGTAGTTGAGTATCCCAACTCTCAGCTTAGTCTCCTTGGCCACTTAGGAATTCATTACTAAAAAACATCATTCAAATCCCCTAGTCTGACATTCTGCATGAGACAGAACACTAAAGCTGCTATTTCTGTATCCAGGCTGATAATTCGTGCTAATCATGTCCTTGTAGGGCAGAGGACCTAGTCTCCTACCACCAAAAGTTACCAGGAAAGCTCCATCTTTAAGCAATTTTGTTTGGGCTTCATTTTGGTTATTTGCTAATGGAAGCCTAATTTTCACAGTAGGCATAGTCATGCTACTTTTTACTCATCTGTTTCGGTGTTAATGTCTGGCCTTTAAGTTAAATTGTTATTTTCTTTCCCTGGGGATTATTACCCTGATGTAGTACTAAACAAAGAACATATCCTTTCTCAGAACCTTTATTTTGTCAGGCTTCCTCTGTTGTAACTGAATCTGTCGATAAAATGGCATTACTTCTTGAGATTAGCTGTTGCCTATTCCATCAAAACAACACACAGCTTATTTTCACCATCACATAACAGCAGAACTAGAACACTTGTTCCTGGCACAAAGGGATATACAACCAATGCAGGGTTATGCAGGTTGAACTCCTGATTGTTAATAGGTCACACCTGGAGTGCTGTGTCCAGTTCTGGGCTCCCCAGTACAAGAGAGACGTGGAGCTGCTGGAGAGAGTCCAGTGTAGGGCCACAAAGATGATGACAGGACTGGAGCATCTCTTCTATGAGGAGAGGCTGAGAGAGCTGGCTGTTCAGCCTGGAGAAGAAAAGGCTCGAAAGCATCTTATCAATGTCTATAAACACCTGAAGGGAGGATGCAGAGAGGATGGAGCCGGGCTCTTTTCTGTGGTGCCCAGTGCTAGGACAAGAGGCAATGGGCACAAACTGGAACACGGAAGGTGTCATCTGAACATCAGGAAACACTTTTTTATTGTGAGGGTGACTGAGCATTGGCACAGATTGTCCAGAGAGGTTGAGGTGTCTCCCTCCTTGAAGATATTCAAAAGCCTCCTGGACATGGTGTATTGGGTTTACGTGGCAAGGGTTTGGTAGCAGGGTGGCTTGCAGGGGTGGCCTCTGTGACAAGAGCCCAGAAGCTGCCCCATGTCAGATCAGAGCCAGCTCCAGCCGGCTCCAAAAGGGACCCACTGCTGGCCAGAGCTGAGCCAGTGAGCGATGTTGGTTGTGCCTCTGGGAGAGCAGAGCTAAGAAAGGGGAAAAACTGCTGTGCAACAGCAGCTGGGAGAGAGGAGTGAGAAACAGCCCTGCAGACACAAAGGTCAGTGCAGAAGGAGGGCAGGAGGGGCTCCAGACGCCGCAGCAGAAATTCCCCTGCAGCCCGTGGAGAGGCCCATGGAGGAGCAGGCCGTCCCCCTGCAGCCCATGGGTACCACATGGAGCACATCTCCACGCTGCAGCCCGTGGAGGAGCCCCCATGGAGCAGGTGGATGTGGCCTGAAGGAGGCTGCGGCCCATGGGAGCCCCCGCAGGAGCAGGCCCCGGGCCAGAGCTGCAGTCCATGGAGAGCGGACATTTCTGTATTTCTTTAGGGTTTTGCAGAGTATCTTGTGGGAGGGGAGAAAGTTGGGTTTGGGGAGGATTTTATTGGAGAAAGTGTTTAGAGGCTGCTTGTAAAATGTCTGATTTGATAAGGATACTTTGAATGCTAAGGTCTCCCAAACTTTTCTGGCAGTTTTCAAGGAAGAAAAAGTTGTTATAACCTGTTTTTGCCTAAGCATATAAAAATTTTTTAGCACATATTATTTTTATTGCATATGCGTACTTCATTTTTGTCTATTTATTTATCACCACATAGGATGGGATATTGTATTTCAGTCGTACCTGATGAAGATTGAAACTACATCAGTCCTAGAGAGAACATTGCTGAATCTTTGTTTTCCACTTACTGCTTAAAAATAAGTATGTGAGAGCATATTTTTCCTGAAAGGAAGTAGTTTCTCTCTGTAGAGATAACTTAAAAGGCATTTTCTGGAGAAATAGTATTTAGCTATAAAGTTCGTAGGTATTTTCAGCTGGGCATAATGTATTCATAAACAAATTTTGACTCATTAGCCACAACCTTTGAAGAACAATGGTTTAACAGGAACATGAAATATATTCTTCCTAGTAATGTGGTGACTCAGTGTTTTTACCAAAATATTTTTGCCTCTCACCCTCCCATTGGTTTTGTGTACCTGGCACTTTGCTCTATTGTCTGAAAACACAACACACAAGCAATGGGGAAGACGTTAGCACAGAAGCAGTTCCACTGAGGAAAGGTTCTAGAAAGAAAAAGATTCTCTAAACAGAGCAAGAGGGTGATCTGCAAATATTTATTTTAAATCAAGAAGAGTTAAGGATGTGTGCCCTTTAAAACTTCCATTTTGGATTATTGAACAGCTTGTACTCGAGCAGAATGAAGCAGACTCAAACGTCCTGTAAAGGACAGTATGATGCTCAGGAAGAGGGACTGCCAGCCTGGCATTCAGCTCTCCTGAACAAATTGTGTGAGTTTAACAAAGAGGACCAGTGCCTTTTCTTTCACCTTTCCCACTCCATTATACCTGCAGCATGGAAGTGAAGACACTAGAGGATGACACTACAGGGGAGAAGAAAGGCAGAAATACATACCTTCATTTCCCCATAGAAAGGGTAGAAATTGTGATTTGTATTCTGAATTACAGATTTTTTCACTACCCAAATCCATTGTGAACAGCATATGGTAAGGGTATGGAGTACAAGTTCACTGCAGACCTTTCGAATAATACATACTGAAATATACTTACTCTGTACATATTGCATATTAGCATTTTTCCACAGCTGTAGTGAGACTCCTGAAGCTAATTCTAAGAAAACATAGTAGTATGACGATGAAGAGAGACAAGGAAATTTTTTCAGATGAACAGTTCTCTCACTGAAAAATGCAGTTTCTGATCAAAAAAAATGGTATTTGGGAATTCAAGAAGACTTTATGAGCAGTGTTGATTAAAATAAAAAATGATACTTTTTTTTTAGCTTAAAATTTTATTTTGAAATGCTCAAATCTAAATATTTTGATTTTTCATTTGAAACGATGAAAAAGCAAAATCCTCATACAGACCCAAATTTTCATCTGGAATATCTTCCTCATTTTTGGTACAGTTACTGAACTGGAAATGAATTAGTCACATAAATCCAGTCTCCAGTTTCCTGAGGCATTTCTAAGCAGAAGCTTTGGATATGACCTGGGGTAAGTATGAAAAGAAGGAAGTTTTTACTGTGTTAATGGTGGGAGCTTGTTGTAGTCCCCTAGGGATGAAGTTGGAAATGGATAAAGATCTTCGGCATTACGAGAAAGATTATTAGTACTGAGAATTGTGTGACTCTAGTAGAGATTACTGCTAATACTGGGAGGAACCAGATAGTCCTAAATGCAATAGGCAGCAGATTTAATCGTCAATCAATTCTTGAAAAAACATGAAGAGATCCTACTGGTTAAGATTTATGATTTTTTTTTCTAGAAAAAATGGTCATAGAAAGTAATTGATTTATCGATACTTTTAAACTTAGATGAAGAGAAGCAAAAACAATTGCATAAGATCATTGATTATGTAAAGGTTAACTTTCGTAAATTCAGGAAAATAGTTTATGAACCCGGTTGATGTGAGAACTCTGGTTCCTTGAAGAGAAGAGGGCTTGAAATTGCTTTAAGTGATCTGTATTCCAAGGACATAAGAATGAGCAAAGATAATGGTTTCAGATCCAAATTTATTAATAAGCACCTGAAAAAAACACTGATGAAAGCAGAGATGTGAGACTTTAATGTGTTTTATAATTGTTAACTAAGAGCAAAATGTTTATATCAATAAAAATGAAGAACAAAAAATTAGTGGGGCTCCACTGAGAGTGAGGTGAAACCAGATGTACTCTGGATACACTTGAAAAAAGACTACATTGTCTATGCTTGTGTAAGCTTGATCATAGAGAAAAGGTTAACACAGGTATGAAGCTACACATTTAGGTACACATAAAAATTTAGGATATAGGAAAAAGAACCGGAGTGATTATGGAAATTATTTCATCCAGTTGAAATTAAAACTTTTTTTTTTTTTTTTTTTTTAACATAAGAACAGAAGGTTTAAACAGACTTTCCTTGGTATTTCAAAGACTAAGATACTTGTATAACTCTACGCACAGGAATACTTTTGTTGAAATTACAGAAATACTTTTTTTTTTTTTTTTTGCTGAAACTATAGACAGATCTGATTCCTGTTTTAGAGATCATGGAATAATTTAACTCATAATTTGAATTACTCCAGTGTCCTGATAACATGAGTACTACTTGCCAGAATTTAGTTATGCAAAACAATGTGTCTCATCTGAAATATATCACTTCCACCAGCCCAGTGGACCTGATACTAAGCCAGAATATTAATTCAGTTCTGAGTAAGAGGCTCCTCTGCTGGCTCTCCTGCTAACATCCAGAGAATTGTAAATATTGGACAATTGTCTTTCTAACAGATATGACCATAACTGCATGTAAAGTACAAAACAGGAGTTTAACAACTTGGAAGGAAATATTCCAGGTTTCTTTTGATAAGTGTATAAAGATCATACAACCAAATGAAAACAGGTACAGCTTAACCATACAGTTAGTTTGAAAGAAATTCACATTGTCCATGGCATCAATGCAGCATACTTCTTTGCTGCATCAGAGAAATGTTTAGCTCTCTGTTAACACAGTGAATGTGGAATGCAAAGAACTTCACACCTACATTTGAAACAGGAAGAAAGTTGTATGAAATAGAAGACTTTTTTTTTTTTTTATAGTGTATAAACAGGAAATTAAACAATACAAAGTATTTGCTCCCCTAATAGCACTTTTAAACATTTTTGTCAATGCTGACTTCCCCAGAACCTGTCTCTCAACATCTACTAAACAAATAATCCCTTTGATCGGGATTTAGCTTATTAGAAGAAGAGTGAGACAGACAGAAAAATGATTTTCGAACTGCTAAGTAAGACTCCTGGATTACTTCAGCCTGGAAATTCCATTTTACCACGTCTCTCACTGTCATTTTGCAACCTCAGTCATACTAAATAATCTCTGTAAGCTAATAAATGCTGAATTTATATGGTATCCTTCACCTTAATCCTCCTCTCAGTGCTGTAACTGCTGGTCATGCACAGGCCTGCTGGGTTGTTGTGGTTTCTCTACACTACTGTGGTTTTTATATATTTAAACATGCTGGTTTCTTGTATTATTAAAGTCTCTCATTGGGGCAATATTAACGTACAGGAGTGTTGATTTAAAGGAAGCCTTTCTGAACACACAAATTTGCTGTCAATAGCCAGCAGAAGGCAGAACAAAATACTCGACACTTTGTAGTCCATTTGAACGCAATACTCTGATATTTTATCTAGCCCTGAAAACCTCAATGGGACCCATGAATTATAGATCACCAGTACAGAGGTTAACAGCTGGAAAAAAAATACATACTTGCCATCAGTTCTATCTGAATCATCACATATATTTCTTGTTCGAAGTATAGGCAAAACCTGCAGTGCCTCTGTTACTTCAGTCCTTGGGGTACATGTATTGTGATAATAAAAGCAAAGACATTCTCCACGGGGCTCCACTTCTTTCAGTACACAAAATGAACTGTATTTTGTTGATAAACGGTATTTTGCTTTTCCCACATTGTTCATTGTGTGGTCAGTGGAATTTCTCAGCCCCCATGTTGTTTTTGCATGCACGCTAATCATATCCTACACTGAAAGCAAAATGAATTTCATCCTGAGTTTTTGCATGTTGCTTGTCGCTATAGCATCTCATGCACCTCATAAATATTTACAGCAACTATATGAGAAGGTATTATTTATTCACCATTCTATATGCACAAAGAAATTAAGGCCTGAAGTTTTCACTAAATCTTAGTTGCCCAACTTGAGATGCCTATGACCCAAAGTATTATACCTTATTATTTCTGTGGTATTATACAAAGTCTGTTCCACATTGTCTGTACCTGGTTGCAGTACCACACAAGACATCAGCCCCTCCTTCAGTTTGGGGCTTCAGAATCTCAGCAGACAAAGTTTGCAGCAATCCAGTGCTGCTTGAGGAATAAAAAAGCAAGTCTTCAATGATTTATCACGTCTGATTCCCATCCAGATTCAGACAGAGGAAGATACATATTCTTGGCTTGCCTCTGACAAAGACTACTCCTGCCATGACTGAAATTCAAGACTCTTCTTCAAATCATGGAAGGGCAAAATTTTTCAAAAGAGATCAAGCTTTACTGCTCTCCCTCCATAAATAAATAAATAAATAAATAAAATAAACAGGAGATCAATCAATCAAACAAACAAACTAAAATGACCAGGAAAGAAAAAAGCCACAACTCAAAATCCTGAATCACTTTGAAACCACTCCTAAAAATGAAGTGTGAAAGGCAGTATAAAGCAGACCTGGTAATGACAAATGGTGTCACCCACCCTGCCTGGAATATAAAAAGTATAGTCAGTTTTCAGTCCTCCTTATATAGGCAGCTCTTTCCCTTTTCTAGAAACTTCGACCTACTGTTCCTCAACTAATCATGGTACCCAACTCAGTCTCATTGCCGTTGTGAGGTGACTTACCTCATTCTCTCTACATCTACTCTTTTGATTTCCTTTGGCAAGATGTCCTGGCAGCTGAGAGGGCAAAAGGACATCAAATTTCTAAACTGAAGTAATTAGTCTTTGGGTGAAAAGGGGTATATAGTGTAAAATAGATCATTGCTTTTGCTTATAAATATAAAATATCTATTTTTCCTGTTGATTCAAAACCAATAAGGATAACATTAAGTCTCATGAATAAAAGACCTCAGCTGTCATAACTGATAAGCAAGGAGCGGCATTAGAAGGACAGGGGACCAAAAAAAAAAAAAACAACAAACAAAAACTAAATAACTGGAATACGATAAGGAAGAAAGACCAAAGAGGCAGCTGGAAGAGAAGACATGGAATTTTTTTGGAATGGGGCTTTTCAGCAGGAAAACAAACAAACAACTGAACAAACAAACAAACATAGGTACTGATTGCTCAGCTGAGGAACTGACTAGCATGAGGGAAGAAGAGAGCTGAGCCCAGTGCTGTGCAGTCATAGGAAGTGCAGTGAATAGGCTGCTCTTCTCCGTTAGCTAGCTTTCTTTTGGGCCTATTAAAGCTGTTCCTGTTACAATTCATACTGCTTATTTCAAACAAGCCAAAGTCAGAAAACCCTGTAAGCAAGTGCTTAAGTTCATTTTTATTCTTCATTTAATAAAGATTACAGAATATTGAATAAATATTATACAACATACTTCTATGTCTCATACTTAAACGTAGTTCTTATCTGCTTTGCTTACTAGAAGTGTTTCAGGGTTGTATCACAGAAGGGTGTGAACTCATCATAGGGTGAATTCTTGGCTTCACCAAAGCCAGTGGTAAAACTGTTGTTGTCTTTCATGAGACTAGGGCTTCATCAGAGTATTTAGCTTAATTTCTAGCTGTTGTTTACATTCATGTACATTTAAGACATTTCACTAGTATAGGAATCGCCTATGAAACAATTCTGTAATAGTAAATGCTTTATACTCCAAATCTTTATTTTGAATGGAAACTTGATAAGAAACTACATTAATGCCATAAAATAAAATAAAATAAAATAAAATAAAATAAAATAAAATAAAATAAAATAAAAACTTATACATAAAAAGAAATACTAAAACATGGAAAAATGCTTAAATGTTTTATTAATTTCAAAACCTCATAAAGGCCACAGCATAATTTTCAGCCAAAATATTTCTAAAACTGGCAGCCCACAAGAACCCTGGAACACCCATGTGGAAACATGTTTTTAATTTTGGAGTAAATATTTTTTCCTCATATACAAAAGTGTTTTCTTTAAATAGTATAAGACAGTCTAAAATAAGGAGGAAGTTAGGCATTCTTGTGCAATTAAAAATGAATTAGAGCTATAATCAAAATGATTTCTATGCTATATTTGAAAAGTTTAGAAAGATAAACATTTCAGAAAGTGCAGATTATAAAGTGAGGCCTCTAAATCTCTTAATGTAGAGGGTTTGTTTTTCCAAGTATTGTTCACCTGATCATTGTATGTTTGGGCAACTACAAGTGTGAACCTACTGATTGTGGACCTTCAGACTCCATGATTATGAAATTGCAGCAAATAAAATGTGCGGTCTTGTCAGTGTTCTGTGTCATGAGAAATATCACTGAGAGCAAAGCCTCAGAGCACTACTAAGGAGGTCTTGCTCATACTACAGAGGCATCTTTAGAAGAACAGTTATTTTAATTGTAAGTTCTAAGATGTTCCTAATCTATGTTGCCCCACTGAAGCTTTCGCAAAAACTCAGATTGGCTGTCAGTACTTTGTGTATGCTATGCAGTTGACGAAGACAAATTACAAGTCCTAGAGACCAGTCAAATTTTGTTTCCAGAAATGAAATGCAGCATCAGAACCCGTAAAAGCTAGTGAGTAATAGTCTCTTCTCATCTTTTTAGCTTCAAACACATAAAAGCACAGCACCTATTTCACACATCCTTCCTGTCATTAACCTTTTGTACTCTGCATATCTTGGAATATGAAAAGCATGTCTCTGTCTGCTCACAGCCCATGAAAACTGGTGTTTTCTTTCCATGCAACAAGTACAGCAAATCAATTAATAATATTAATTATAACACCAAGCAGCAATATCAGTTGCTGAACCTTATTTTTCATTTTTCAAAATATCTGTTTTCTATACCATGTTTTTCCTAGAGGAAAAAATGATGCACATCTATTTCACAATTTTCCCTCTGATCAGTTGCAAGTGGTGCAGTGTTGGTTTCTGTGATACGAATGTTTGGTCACAAGTTTGCCAACTATATGCCAGAAAAGGTTCAGAGAAAGCCAACAGTAGTGATTAAGAGTAAGGAAAAATGTACATGAAGAATGGTTGAAAAGATTGCCTACATGGAAAATAGTGTATATAAAGGCTATAATAAAGCAGAAAAAGTAATGAGTAGTGTGAAGAAAGGCATACTGGGAGCTTCTTTTCTAGTATAAGAAAATAGCATATTGAACTGAAGTTAAAGTTGTCAGATTAAAAATCAATGAGAAGTATTTTTGTATAGGACATAATTATTCACCAGCACTGTAAGTCACAGAAAGTTCCAAGGACATGCAAAGATTGAAAACTCTTCACATATTTACATATATATTTCAAGGTTGTCCAGGATAGCATTTAACATAATGATTTTGGAAGGCTTTTCAAATTATTGGCTTAATATCTCTAACTATAAACCACATCTGTTTCATAAGGAAGGCTCCCTCACATTTGCCTGCAGCAGAATTTTGCTGAACATTTTTTGTCAGTAAACAAAACTGGGCAGTGATGAAGACAAAATAGGAGTCTAAACTCTCATTTGGCCTAATCCAGCATGCCTCTCTCTTTTTATGCCACCAGGGTGCCACGTTAAGTGGTGTTAAGTGATAGAAAGCTGAAGGAGTGCAGGGACACAACAGTGGGTTGGGGGGACGAGGGGACAGGACAGGACACCCCAATAACCCAACCAGAGAAACAATCCTGTCCCAGGAGAGTATTGGCTCCTTGAATGGAGGTGACACCTGTCAGGATAGGTCAGTGGAAAGGCTCTCCAGAGCACTTTTTGGACTGAGGGGGGTTACTGCCTATGGGACTCATTATGGAATGCAGCAAGGAGCATTTCAAGACTTACTATGAGATACTTAGGGGAACAACCAAAAGTGGAAAAAGGGAGGGATCATGGTGGTTGGGGGAGGAAAAAGCATGGGAAAAGAGAGGGAATAGGTGATAAAAGATATGTGCAAACAGGTTGCTGGTCAGTACACTTGTGGCCATGCCCTGATCCTGATCACTGCAATCTGTCCTGTCTTCTCATTAAATTCTCTCCAACTGTTTTCCTGGGTTGGAAACTATCCTATGTCTATCCTATGTGCATCGGGGGGGGGGGGGGGTGCCAGCACCTGCAGTGGGGACCATGGGCCACAGGGGCCCCTGCATCAATGGAGAGGCTGGAGTGCACGCAATGTATCAGTGTGCAATTGCTAGCCAATATTAGGCTAGGCTAATTGGTGGATGGGATAAGAGACTTGGGAGCCTGATGTTGGAGTGGCCACAAGTCCAAGCTGCATACTGGGTCTGAGAGTTGGGTAGTGGAAGGACTAGGAGCCAGTTACTGGGGAGAGGGCTTGGGGCTGGCTACTGGTGAGTTCTTAGGTCTAGACCAGCTACCAGGAAGACCCACTTGCACGTGTGTGCTTGTGTGTGAGGCAACTGTGAAGCAACCTTGCTACTGACCAAAGCGGGGCATGTGGAGCTGGGGGCAGCTTTGCCTGTGTTGAGCTATGGGATTTGGCAGCCCATAGCAGGTTCCACAATAGATTTCACAAAGGCAGTAGAATATACAAAATAAAAATAGCTTTCTCCCATGGTATTCTGGACAAACTTATTAACACTGATGAACAAGTAAAACATGCTGTTCATATCTCAATGATGGCATTCTGTTTTACTGTCTTTTTTTCTGCTACTGCATTTTCATATTCTTATGCTGAATTATTCTTTGGATGTTACTACTTTTTGACATCTTTAGTTTCATAATGCTCTACCAGCATGCAAAATACTATAGTTGTTTCTGAAAAGAAACCTGTATTTACCTCTTAATGTTGCTTTTATTTATGATCACTGTACCTGCCTCTGACATTCTGAATCTCTTCATGGCATAAATTAGCAATATAATTTTAAAATCTGAAAGCTGCTCTGGAGCTTTTCAGAGGAGATCACATTTACTTTACAGTTGCTTGTTAATTGCTTTAGTGCCTAAGGATGTACAACATATGTCCTGCAAAGAGACACCCATATGGTAGTACAGTGTATGTCCTGGCACTCTGTTGCCACAGACTAGAAAACAGACTTCTGTTTAAAATGCATGGCCCAGTGCATGATTGAAGGTGTGACATATAAAGGATTATAACTGACAACATTGAAGCCCTACACCTGTCACAGTGCTGTGTTAGGAGGATACGTACTCTGCTTTGCTGAAAAGGGGAGAGGAGGGAAGATTGCCTTCAGTGAAGAAACAATTAAAAGATACTTCATAATTTATAGTACAGGGGAGACCTTCTTTCTCAACTGTTTTATTTCTATCAGTGTGACTCAACTATAGCTCAATTTGGATTCAAGGGTTATAAAGTTAAAGAATTAGTAGAGGAAAAAGTGTAAGGGCATTAACTGGCCACATGGAAGCAGATTTTAAAAGGTAATGAAGCTTTTAAGACAGCAGAGAGGTGACTAAAGATACTTCGTTAAAGTATCTACATTTTTAGAGGCCTAAAAACATTAAATAGTCTAGCTCTTAGCCTCTCAGTTTTCTGTTGAGTATTTTGGATATATTTGATTATTCAGAAAAATGCAAGAGTATGCACAACCCACAGAAACTCAGCAGTCGTTGTAAATGATCATCTTAAACTAAGGCAAACCTACTCCAACAAAATAATTGTACTCTACCACTCGTATTGTATTCCAGGTTCATTCTGCTTAGCTTTGGCTTTCTCACTGAAATGCTTAGGTAATGAACGGGTCTAAGGAAAGGATTAGTCTCACCTAACTTCAGCTATTTAAAGTATAATATTACTAGAGCCTGAGCTAGTCATCTAGGCTTACACTGCATCACTGCAGATAGATAAGCACCTCTAGAACGTGAAACATCCCACACATCTTAGAGATCTCTCAGGGTAGAAGGAATCACCCTCTAGAGATGTTCAGCTCTTTTCAATGACTCTGATTAGATACTTCAGTAAGGGATTTCTCTCATCTAAATTTAGATAGTCAATTTACAACCCTGGTGTTTCTAAATAGTTAATAAAAAGTGAAAGACATCTCTTCAGAGTGAGTCATCCTACCTGAAACCTGAGTCATGCTTCAAGGGTGTCTTTCTCTCTTCATTGACTACAGAGGAAGTGTAGGAGTACTCCTACGCTGGAATCATCTCTTACCTCAGGTATTTCATTTAAATGCTTAGGTTATGTGAGATTAATTAAAGTTTATGTGACATTTGACAGCATCCTGAGTACTTTGCTTTGAGTACCACTTTCTCCTCCAGGTTACAGCATCTTCCACATCACCATCCTTTCTTACTTTTTGCTCACAAAAAGAACAAGAGAACCTGACAGAATGAATTTCTCCTGTTTAATTTTCTCCATTGGTGTAAATTTCCACAGGTAGCTTATATCTGTAACAAACTAATCCTACTATGTTCCATTTGAATTGGGGCTGGGTGGCTAAAAATCATGAACAATGTTACAATAGCTCAGGGTGTAATAGTGAAGCAAGCTGTTTCCAAATTCTCCAGTTCACCCAGGAAACTATATATATATATATATATTTGTATTGTCCTGATGGTTACAGTAATTTGCTAATTGAAGACCTGGGGCACAGTGGAATTAGAAAGGTTTCTTGTAAATGGTTATTTTAAAATTTCATGTAGAAAATTGAATCGCTCCAAAACATTTTCATCTTTAGTTTCCAGAATTTTAAAAATAACAGATTTAATATATTTCAGAGAACTGTATCAGAACAGACAAGTCAAGTAAGAGGCATTTAAGAGTGTAATAAGTTCAGCCACCAAGTAATTGTCTTCTTAGGTCTTTTGCAGTTTGTCTACATGAATATTTCTTAGAACAAACTCACTCTTCAGCTTTATTCAGGTGCTCCATGTTAAAATGCACTTTTTTCTTTAAAAAATAAGTTCATATGTAATGATAGGTTATATAAAAGTTTTAATAGTCACACATAGATTAATGTCATGGTCACTCTGCTATGTTAGCATAAGAATTTTTCCTCTTTCAGACATAACTCTGGCAAAAGAAACCTTCCATACTGTATTGTTTATTGCTTTTACACAACACTTCTCTTTTCATTTCCTCTGTAACATATAAAAGCATCATTTCTCTCTTCAGGAAGCCTCATTTGTTTCTAGGTACAGTCATTTACTGATGTAATACTTATCCGTAAAGTACTTTTGTTCTTATATTTTTTCCACTTCACGTAATTTGTGAACCTTTTGCCAGATGGTATCACAAAAATCAATTATTTAGCAGAAATTCATAGGGACAGGTACCAAGAACATCCTCTTGTAAATGCTCAGAGGAAATGTCTCATACAAGCAGATTATTCCATCACTGCATTACTGAATTCTTGCACCTCACTCTGAGCCATATGATAATACCTACTGCTAGACATAAGGTTTCTAGGAATCTCAACTAGCTCAATAAGGATGCTAGAAGCACATGGGGTTCAATATTTGTTGGTTCAACACTTAGCTGGTGCAAAGCAAACTCTCCTTCTATCTTTCCTGCTGGGGAACCCGTTGTCACCCAAGAACCTTTGTGGGCAGTGAGCTTACGTGGTGCAGAATCCTTGTGTCTTTTTACCCCAACAGCTTCCTGCACAAGGATTGAGAAGAAAAGAGGTGGGCAGCTTAAGTTGAGTGTTCCATTGGTATTTTTCTTCTTGAAAAATATTGTATTTATTACGTTATTTATTACATTTATTTATATTTATTTATATACAAATATTCCCTTTGAAAAGTACCTTAATTGTTTTCAGAACCAGCTGGTTTGATCCTTGCAATGATCTCATGATGTCGTTTTTAAAAGCTCAGAATTATTATTTCTGTTTTATTAAAACAACAACAACAATAACACTGAAAACAGATTTTTTGGTTCATCTGCTCTGAAAGTCCACTCTCTTGGCACTATTACAGGCTAACATTTTTGGCAAGGGTCACAGTAAAGAGCAAAGCAGGGTTTCACAACTACTGGCCCCAAGGAAACCAGTAATAAACAAAACAAATGTTACTCATGTACTGTACTTTTTTTTTTTTTTTTTTATGATTGGAACTAAAAACCGATGAAATACAGATATGACGAAGTTCATACATAACAATAATATGAGATCGATGTCAATTTATTATCTAAGTATATATGTTCAGAATGGTCAAGTTTTACCTTGAGTGCCACTAACAGGTGGCCAGTTTACTTGAGAAGAAATGTAATGTTATTTAGTTCAGGTCAGAGATTTAGTTTCAAAGCTGGTCTCATGTAGTTTTCCGAAGAGAAATTCTGCGTAAAAGTGACTTCAGTGCAAAAGAAACATAGTAGGGGAACCTTTCTTCAGGCAAAGTTGTTTTGACTGATTTAAAGCAAATACATCCATACACACACACATATATTAGTAGCTCACAGTCGACTGGTTAAGTCATAAAGGTCAGTACGGAAATTTGTCACCCATAATGTTTTCCATTCATTTTATTTCTTTTCTTTTTGTCTTTTTATTTCTCCAACCCAAGATGGCTTAGACTCTTAGATATTTTAATCGCATTTCTCTATACTTTTCTGTGTTGTTTACAATATTTATGGTGTTATTAATAGATTACAATCTACTACTTGAGTTAAAATAAGATGCTTGGCTTAATTAGCTGCTAAACCTGACTGAAAAAAGATCTAAAATTATATATGGTGCTTGTAGAAATTTAAATTATATTTTATTCTAATATAAAAATATTTTGTTGCCAATGCATCATACTAAAATTGTGTAGTTTTTCACCATTAGGTTGGTATTTGCTTTTATACAGAAAAGAATAACACTCCTTTCTGTAATTTTGAGCTCTCTTATTCTATGGAGCTGAAAGCTCTGTGCATTATTTTATTTTAGAGTACATTACATATGGACAACAAGGAGGCAAGGGAAATAATCAGCTGCAACAGCAAAATCTTAAATAATTGAGACAGAATTCTTAATTAAAAGCCTACCTTTTTAAAATTAGATTTATTGTATTTAAAATTGGCATGCATATTTGAAGAAAATCTGTTTGGAATGGTTTATTAAAAATCTAGTATTGAATTTTTGAATTATTAGCAGCAAGATGTTGTTTTGATATGAGAAAAAGAAATAAGGCAGCAAGACATAAAGTAGAAAATTTTGCATTTGTGACTTTAAAGACTTTAAACAAGTTTCAGTTTATAATTATAATTATAATTATAATTATGCCTAGATGTGACTTTAATTAAGTAGACCAATATAAGCCAATGGAACTGCTGCTCCTCCTTTAAATTATGCAGGTGCTTAATCTCTGTACACAGTCTCCTAGGAATAAGAAATGTTTTGGTTGTGAAACAAAGCTAGATCCTTGCTTTATTTATATGTTGAGACACAGCCTCAAGTCATTCATAGTAACCCACATAATGCTTTGGTGAAAAGACACTAAAGCCTTCTAATTTTTACTGTCTAGCTGCAATTGGCAAATTGTGTTCTAGTTTATGGTTTCACAACTTTTTCTATAAAGATTTTATATTCCGTTTAATTCTTGTAATTTCAAGTAGTTTTGTGTTTTGTTTTGTTTTGTTTTGTTTTGTTTTTCTGGGAAATCAAATATAATTTTTAGCAAATTTATCTCAGATCATGGCCTTGCAAAATAAACTGAAAGTGAAGACATATTTTCTCATGTTCCACAAAGGATTGATTTCACAAAGTCACCGTATGTCTGATTGTGAAATGTTGCCTAGTCCAAGCTCCCTGCTCAAGCAGGGTCACCTAGAGCGGTTTGCCCAACTTGCCTAGTTATGTTCTGAATAACTCCAAGGATGAAAATTCCACAACCTGTCTAGGTAACCTGCTCCAGTGTTTTATCCCTCTTAGATATAAATAAATAAATAAATAAATAAATAAATAAAAATAAAGCTTTCTATTTCATTTAAATGGAATTTCTTGTGCTTCAGTTTGTATCCATGGCCTCATGTCCATCCACTGGCCACCACTGAGATGTATCTGGCTCCATACAAATAAGATCCGCCTGAACCAGCTCTTCTACAGGCTAAACAGTCCCAACCTTCTCAGCCTTTCCTTTTAATGTCAGATGTTCCAAGCCTTTAATCATATTCGTGGTTCTTCACTGGATTAACTCCATCATGTCCATGTCTCTCTTGTAGTGGGGACCCCAGCACAGGGCACAGCACAAGGATGTGTTTTACCAGAACAGAGTAGAAGGAAAGAATCATCTCCCCTGACCTACTGGCAACTCTCTTCTTCATGCAGCACAGGATGCTGTTTGGCCTTCTTTGGCACAAGACACACTGCTGGCTTATGGTCAGCTTCTTGTCCTGCAGGACCCTGAGATCATTTTCTGCAAAGCTTCTTTTGTCCTGTTTGTCCCCAGCTTGTACTAGTGCAAAACTCTTGGATTTCTTGTGCCCTGTTGCACTGCCGCTCCAGCAGATCTTGGGGTGGTTAAAGCACTACAAGCAGCAGGGCCTGTGAATGTGATGCTTCTTCCACAGAATCACAGGTTGAGGTTAGAAGGGACCTTGGGAGGTTATCTGGTCCAACCTCACTGCTCAAGGACGGACACCTAGAGCAGGTTGCCCAGGACCATGTCATAGGTCCTTCTCTGCCAAGCTGCTTCTAGTTGTCTGAAGAAGGCCTCACCTACTTCTTCCGTGTCAAGAAGTAAGTAGCAGACACACACCCTTGCACCTTTTGCTTGCCAGACCAGTCTACCACTTCCTTACTAGATGGGGCATTATCATCTCCCTCTCCCTCCATTATGAATTTAAAACTCTCCTCACCAGGTAGCCCAGCCTATTGGCAAAGACATCTTCACCTCACTTGGTCAGATAGATCCTTTCTCTTCCAAGCAGTCCTTGATCCTCAGAGATGGTACCATGGTTGCAAAAATCAAAGCCCTGGTGTTGACATGCATTACACAAAAGCAGACAGTTTTTGACCTATAGGAACCATCCACTCCTCCTCCAGTCATTCCCCTTGACTGGAGTGAAGACCACCTTGCCCTCTTTCCCTTGGCCCTCACCCCAAGAACTGTGCAGTCACACTTGATATGCTTGAGGTTTTCCCTAGCAGTATTGTTGGTGCCCAAGCAGAACAGTTGCAAGGGTTACATGGGCCAGATGAGCCTTGGCAGCTTGTTCCCCATAACCCAAATAAGAGCCACCAGCAAGGAACAAACCTCCCTAACTGATGAGCGAGGCTGGCAGACAGAGGCCTCCATCCACCACCTTAGTGAGTCTCCCACTGCAATTCCCCACCACTTCCTCCTGGCACTGCTGTGTGGTTCAGGCTCAACTGGCTTGGAGGCTTCATGGGACACAGCTCCCAGACCCTCATGTACTACCATGACACTGACCTATTCTGCAGTTGCAGATCTGCAGGTCTGCAGGTTTCTCCCTGAACCATGTTATTGTTTTAAAAAGCTTTGCAATTCTACTATCATTGCAGATTTTCTAGCCCCTCCCAAGACAAAAATGTTAATGATAAGGAAAGAACTTAGATAATATCCAAACAAATTAAAATTCCTTATATATATATATATGAAGCTATGTATATCCAAGTGTAGGCCATAAACATTGTACTGAGTAGAGCTTTATTCTGATGTTATTTACCTTCTCTTCTGAGGTCCCCTGAAAGGTGGTCTGCTGTTCTGAAAAGTGGTCTGCTGTTCCTTGGAGGACCTTGAAATTACAGTGCATTTTAATGCATTTATATTGAGATATTGTCTGATCCATAGTTCTCATTTTCTATTGTATTCTAAAAGTCTAAAGTAGATAATCTCACTCAGTTATAGCATTTAAGGTGTTTTTGTTTTGTTTTGTTGTGTTTTTGTTTGTTTTCTTCTATTTTCTCATAGATGTAGGAGTTAAGAGATCTAAAAGCTGGGAGTATCTTCACAAGAATTACTTTTCAGTTCAACATAAAATCACATACTTACATTTTAATCAAACAAATCCTGTTGTACACTCAAGAAAAAAGTCATGTCCCCCAGATGTAAACATTCCCTCAAAAGTCAGTGCCATATGCTAACAGATTTATTGAAAATATATTGCTTTTCCCCATAGTGTATATAGAAGACAGCCATATTAATTTTTCAGGAATTCTTATTTTCAAAGCTTAAATCAAGTAGGGGAACTTGAAGTCTCTTTCTGTCTGTTAATCTCACACCACATTGCATATCAAAACAAAAGTTTCTACTACGGGGACCCATAAAACAAGAATCGGTATAAATCCATTTTCATTCCTTATGGTCAAAATTTTTCCTTGGTGATACACTTAGAATATCCCGAGTTGGAAGGGACCCACAAGGATCATTGAGTCCAACTCCTAGGTCCCTAAAGGGCAAAATCAGACCATGTGTCTGAGAGCATTGTCCAAACGTTTCTTGAACTCTGTCAGGCTCGATGCCGTGACCACTGCCCTGGGCAGCCTGTTCCAGTGTGCGACCACCCTCTCAGTGAAGAACCTTTTCCTAACACCCAGCCTAAACCTCCCCTGATGCAGCTTCAGGCCATTCCCTTGGGTCCTATCACTGGTCACCAGAGAGAAGAGATCAGCGCCTGCCCCTCTGCTCCCCTTGTGAGGAAGCTGTAGGCTGCCATGAGGCCTCCCCTCAGCCTTCTCCAGGCTGAACAAACCAAGGGACTTCAGCCGCTCCTCATATGTCTTGCTCTCTAGGCCCTTCACCATCTTAGTGGCCCTCCTTTGGACACTTTCCAACAGTTCCATATCTTTCTTATACTGTGGCGCCCAAAACTGCACACAGTGCTCAAGGTGAGGCCGCACCAGTGCAGAGCAGAGCAGGACAGTCGCTTCCCTCGACCAGCTAGCAGTGCTGTGCTGATGCACCCCAGGGTATGGCTGGCCCTCCTGCCTGCCAGGGCACACTGCTGGCTCATGTTCAACTTGTTGTTGACCAGAACCCCCAGATCCCTTCCTGTGGGGCTGCTCTCCAGCATCTTGTCCCCCAGTCTGTACGTATAGCCAGGGTTGCCCCTTCCTAGGTGCAGAATACAGCACTTGCTCTTGTTGAATTTCATGTTGTTTTTGATTGCCCAGCTCTCTAGTCTGTCTAGGTCTCTCTGCAAGGCCTCGCCACCCTTGACGGAGTCAACGGCTCCACCCAACTTGGTGTCATCTGCGAACTTGGTCAAAAAGCCTTCTAGTCCTACATCCAGGTCATTTATGAAAACATTGAAGAGGACTGGTCCTAAAATGGAACCCTGGGGAACCCTGCTAGTGACAGGTCGCCAGCCTGACGTAACTCCATTTACAAGAACCCTTTGGGCCCAACCCGTCAGCCAATTGTTCACCCATTTTGTTACGCTTTTGTCAAACTGTATTCTAGTCATTTTGTCCAGAAGGATACTGTGAGAGACAGTAAGCTATCAAAGCCTTTACTGAAGTCCAGGAAGATTATATCAACAGGCTTCCTTTGGTCAACTAGGTGGGTGAACTTGTTGTAGAAGGAAACCAAGTTTGTTAAACAGGACCTTCCTCTTGTGAACCCGTGTTGGCTGTTTAGCAACACGTGATGCATATTATTCGTGTGTATGCATATTATTCATTATGCGATGCATATTATTCATGGCAACAGGCAGAAATGGAAGACATTTGTGAAACAAAAAGAGAATTTCTTACTGTGATCACCAGTCAGAGAAATAAATAAAAAATTAGAAAATTTCATTGTGTTTCTTCATTACAGTTGCACACCCACGACAGTCTTAAGTACAGTTTTGACTGTATACAGTTTTTACACAGCTTTGGTTCCAGGGGACTTCATTACAAGTTTGAACTGATTACCAAAGAAAGAATTTGCCACACAGTAAGCAGGTGCCAGGTATAAGAAAAGGATCTGGGGTTAGGCAAGCAGATGGTATACCATTCAAAGAACTTAATTTTGTCACAAAGGGAAAATATTCCAAGTAATATAGTAAAGAGTGCTTGTTCCTGCAAACCTCTGAAGACATGAAATTAAAAATTAGCTCAGAATAAAAAGATAAAGTAGTAGGAAATCAAATGAAAACAGTAAAAAAAAAAAAAAAAAG
>VXAA01000687.1:83463-99043 GCA_013399115.1 Anseranas semipalmata
TTTTGTCTCAGCCTTAGTTTTCAGAGGAATGGAAATTTACTTGCCTGTAGTCAAGCTAGGTTCTGACCTCAGGCTTAGGGCCGCTCACAAGTATGCATTCCCCCTTTCTGACACAGCTGTGCAGGGATTCAAGTTTAGCAGTGCTTTCAGAAGAGAATACCTAAACCTTTCTCTTACAAAAATATACAAAAAATTGTAAAGCTAGACTTAATATGAACATAGCTTGCACATTGTACTTAGAATAGAGAAAATGCTATGTAAGACAAAAAAAACAAATAGAAACACAAGGATTTGTACCCAAGTTTCCCTTACTTACTGTGTCCTTTCCAGAAGATATACTATCATTCCAGAAACCTTTTCATTGGTTTCTCAGTTGTAACAAATTCCAGAGTCCTCTCTGGGCTCCTAGAAAAGGTTTTTATATTCAGGTTGTGAGTATATACTCACCACTCTTTCATTTTGCCAGCTTGCATGACACCAAGCTTTGGAAATTTCTTTACTCCAAAATAATATTCTATGCTCATTAGCTCTCAACAGAGGACTAATCCCCCTCTTCCTTTCAGGGGGTTCTATCCTCCAGAGCATTACAACATCCCAAAAAAATCAACAGGCAACTTTCCTATTTGCTTCACAGGTGCTCTCTTTAAACATATCTGATTTTACAAGCAGAATGAGTATCATCCATCACAATATCTGAAAAATTAAGTCAGATCTGTTGGTCAAAAATTCAGAAAGCTTCAATATAAATGTGAAGGATCTTGCCTATTATTCATGCATACTTATGCAAATGAGTGTATCTAGACCCTCACAGGTGTGTACATCACAAGCCAGTATAGGTAGTTTATCTGGATTGCAGATTAATGGCTCCATATGTACAGAAATTGCTCCAAAAGGACTAACTCCATGCAAAACCTTGCCATATCCATTGAGGCTTATTAGCTCAACTACAGGACTCGGCAAATAACCAGAGCCATCTCAGATACTCTTTGCTGGATATTGAGTTTGAGATTGAGGTCAAACACACTGAAGCATTGCCATTAACTCCACAAACTGGTGTCCCAGTTGAGTTCAATACCTGATTACCAAAAGAACACTCCTCTTCCCCATCTGTTTCTGGGCTCTGGTATAAACTATACAGCTGCGACTAAGAGCTGAAAGGCAGTTAGGAACAGATGCAACTTTCTCACCATTAAAATTCTTGACAAAAACAAGCCAACCCAATGCACCAAGGTCTGGCTCTATGTCCAATGAGTGTTTCAAGATTATTGTTTGGGTTAAAATAAAGAAAAACATAGCATGCTCTGAATCAGGCTTAACGTATGATATAGTATACATTGTGTATGGATTTAAGGAGCCAGTTCTAGTCTGACAGGCCTAGTACTGAGCCAGCGAATATGCTGAATATATTAAACTGGTTAAGAAGATTGGGAATACAAGGAACATGTACATTGCAACATTTTCCTTCTTGTCTCTCTAGTTGTAACAAAGCTATAATCAGATTATAAACAGTTTCAGGGACTGAATTTATTTTATTTCTCGGGGGAATGACTGGATTTCCTGTGTTATAAGCTGTATCTAAATCTAACAATGTTATCATTTGCATGAGAAAAATAAGAATTCTTCAGCATATCATAATGGTTAGTATGTATTATTCTACTGGATCTACCTGTTTCAGTGTTGAAGATCATAGCCTTAAGCCACATCTGTCGTCTGGATAAATATAGCCACTTGGGGTGCTACTGTAAAATATCATTTCTGTTATCATTTGATGATACTATTATGCAAACACTTCTGTAGAATATCTTATTCTACAATTTTCCTTCCTAAACATTAGTTTTTCTTTCAAGAGAAAACTAAAAGTCTACTAAGCCACTGAATAGTTTACCTAGAAGAAGAAGAAGAAGAAGAAGAAGAAGATATATTTTAGCAACATGAGTTTGATACAGACCATCATATTTCACAGGATTATAGTAAAAGAATGACGCCTCCAGGTATGTGTAATTTGAGTCATGGTGGACTAATTTTGTCAATGTCTGATAAAAGTTTCTTTGATCTACTTTCTGACAGGTCCACAGATTTGGACCAGCTGCATTTTAATGGTTTCTATGGTTGCTTCTCCCATTGCTTCTTTTCATTCAAGAGCTTTGTGCCACCAGTAATCCAGTCTACATATACAGAGCAAACTTTCAACTATGAAATTGGGTTCTGCTTGTGTATTTGCACTCCTTTTTAAACATGTCTTTATTATTTGAATTTAGAAAGATCAATGACATCTTACAAAGCAATCCTGAAGAAAAAATAAATATGAAGTAATTATTCTCCCTCAGAGGAGATGAGCTCAGAGTCCTTCAAATCCCTTTTTTCCTTAATCATGTTGTTAATGGGAGTTTGCCATGTAATGGAATGAATAAGGATGAAAGGATTCTGAAAAAGTTTAAAATATTAAGATTAGTTGGTGTAAGATGCTCAAACTTGGTATGTGCTAGCAAGCTGCATAGAGAGCACATGTGCTTCATTATTACTAATACTGCATAAGAAAGCTTCATATAAAGCTATTACAAGAACACTGTGGATCCACGGGTTTAATGCATGAATTTAGTATTCAAGAAATGAGAAAGATGAGCAACTTTTGTACGTATTATGCTACAATTTTTTACTATGTAGTTGTGCATTTATTCAAACGCTTGAAAAGGAGCCTTCCTTCCTTGAAGGGTTATGAAGTATGTAGATTACACAGGTAGAGAAAGTGATAGACAATTCTTACCCTACATAATAAAGACTTTAGGTGAGGGAGAAGAAACAAGCACCAGACTTTTCCTCTTGTGTTTCAGATTCTTTGATCTCAGTGGTGAAAAACTATAAATGAGAGAAGAAAAAGACAGCTAATGCTAACATTTGGAAAAGTGTTTTTCACCGCACTGATTTTTCCTAAGCTCTCCATAGATTTTGTATTTGCACTGAATGTCTAGGACATGACACACTATTGCTACTGCCACTGCCATATTAGGCCATTCATATGCACAGATCAGCATCCCTTAGTGGCATATCTGGCCATACGTATAGCAAAATACTTGTTTATTATGGACCCAGTCCAGCTCTGACTGAAGTGGAAAGACTCACGTGGACTTCAGTAAAAGCTGCTTCAGACCCTTTGTGAACACTAAGATTTATAACATCCTTAACATTTCATTTCCTCGATTTTAAGCATTTGGGTTTTGTAAATGATGTGCTGGATAAATACACTGTTGTCACTTAGCAGACTTAATTGGTATGTGAAAAGAAGTCTTTTACTTTCAGATAAACTGAGGCATAGGGGGATTACAGCCAGTTCCTCAGCTGGTATAAACTTGCATAGATCCATGAATTTCAACTGGCCTTCCAATATCTGATCCACCTACAAATGGACTTCGAGAAGGAAGTTTATATTTATGTGAAGAGGATGTGTGTTCAGGCTGGATGTTAGGAAAAGGTTCTTCATCAAGAGGGTGGTTGGGCACTGGAACAGGGTCACCAGGGCAGTGGTCACAGCACTGAGCCTGCTGGAGTTCAAGGGCATTTGGACAATGCTCTCAGGCATATGCTCTGATTTTTGGGTGGTCCTGTGTGGAGCCAGGAGTTGGACTCAAGGATCCTTGTGGGTCCCTTCCAACTCTGGATATTCTATGATTCTATGATTCTAAGATGCAGATCTCTTACCTAAGGATACCGATTAAGAGAATACTAGAATACAGGCTGTCTAAATCAGGCGTCTACTTATTCGACCCCTGATTTTCCTCTCTAAAGCACAAAAATCACAGATATAAACATTGGACAGTAATTTTAAGAAGCACATGAAAAGCTAATATTAATTACAGAAAGCAAGCAAGCAAACAAAGAAACAAACAAAAAAAGGTTTTACCTTTGACGGAATAGAATGATTCTTACAAATCATTCTAATTAAATGTTAGGGCATTATTGAAGTACTTTATGTGCTGTTGTTATGTTCTTCATTCCAGAGAGACATCTTCCTACTCTATTCAACAACAACAACAACAAAACAACAGCGACAAAAGAAGTCATGTAATCACTTCTATTCAAAACTCAGGTTTTTAAGGTGCTGAAGGAATTCAGATATAAAATGTCGTTTAGCAAGTCTGGAAAGAAATCTTTCTGAAAAAAAGATTCAACATAGTATTTTCAGCAGCTTTTTGAGTTATAGGTCATTAAACAGACACAAGGAACATTCACTTTATTGCTTTTTTTTTTTTTTTTTTTTCCTATAAATGCTGATTTAAAAAGAAAATTGGATGTTGCATGCTTCTGTTTCTTAGTCTGGACAAGGACCCTTTGTTACTAGAAATTATTTGAAAAAAGAAGACATGGACTTGTGTAATCTAGCACAGTGATTTCCTTCTTCCATTATTCTTCAAGGGAATTTTTTTCATCACCTGCCTTCCTTGCTAGCTTCACAATAGAAAAGAACTAAAGAAGCCAGTCTGACCTATCCTGCAGTATTACAAAGTTACTAGTTTGGCTCAGTCATTCAACCAGAGCAGCAACATTGTTACAAAATCAGACACTATTAAACCACTTCTTTAGGTGTAATTTGAATGTATTTGAATAATGTTAATACAGCATCAGTGGTCAGATAGCTGTTTTTTCAAGTGTGATGCCTGTAAGGTTTAGGTATAATTAAATTAAATTAACTGTGTATTCTTAAAAATATTTAGGTTGTAATTTTTGCTTCATTGAAACTACTTAGCACCAGCCATTTACAGGAATTGGCCAACATTGAACGCACATTTGAGAATCTAGATCAGAAACTTTCCATTTAAAACCATTCTTTCTGTACTTTGTTCTCTCCTTCCTTTCTTACAGACAGGTTAATCAATACAGCACCATGGCTAATAATAATTAAAATGGATAAAATTAAGGGCTTCAGCTTGCTCCTCCAGAACCTGGCAGAAGTTTCCCCACTAACTTTGGCAGAAGCAGGGACAGATGCTAGTGTTGCTACATACAACAATTTAATCTTTCTTAAGGACACGTGCAACGCTTATTGATTTGAGATGAAGCAGCTGACTGCTTCTCAAGTCATAGGGCAGAAAGTTATCAAAATAATTCTGTATAGCTTTTCAGCCAAAGTTTTATTATCTGTACAGTTTTATACAGCACAGTGAGGCTCTACACTCAGCTAGGTATTATTTCTCTTTTTGTCTTGAAGTAATGTGGTGTATTTTGTAAACTAGCAAATCAATTTTAAAGCTGCAGGGGATGCTTTAGAGAGTGGGGGGAAAATCTAGTCAATTTTGGTGTAAACAGAAATGGAGTGGAAAAGAGGAACTTATGCAGATCTTGCACATGATTAGCACAGCCATCTGTTTCACTTACCCACATAATTGTCAACTAATCAATTGTTAATTGTAAATGTCCAGTTGCTTAACAGCGTTTTACCTGCTATTGCAATTCATTATCCCAAACACTTTACAGATCTTCAATATCTGAATTATTCATTTCCAAGAGAAAAGAGTGAGAGAAAGATGGCAAAGGAAAACAAAGAATGGAGACACAGGAAAAAGGGAGGAGTGTAAGAAATCCAGATGTGGATAAGTATAAGATGTGTGTGGATAAGTAAAGGACAATGGCATAGGCATTTGTATGATGTTTTCATTGATGGAGCGGGGATCTGAGGGAGAAAGTGACAGATGGAAACTGGCAGAGGGAAGCACATATAATAGAGGGAAAACAAGCTTCTAGCAAGGATAGGCAAAAAAAGAACTGAGGGTTTAGTAAAAGGGAAATTGGGAGCTCTGGCACATGGAAAAGGTTGAGAAAATGCAATGAATTTAGTTGTTGCTGGCCAGAGTGCCAATGCAATTATCACAACCACTTCAACAGTAATTTCTTCAGAATCCTAAATTATAGATTTGGTTTCTCAAAGTCTTTTTAGTATATAGATGGTATAACATACATGATGTAACAATATAATTCACTGGCATTATAAGACCAATGACCTTTGTGCCCACACCAAATATGTTCTTGATAGATGCCATTATCTCAGCAATCTATTGCAATGAGCTTCTGAAATCTGTTAAAAGAAGATTTTTTACACTTTTAAAAACAGAAGAAAATCAAAGTGGAAAGAATAAAAAGGGAATTTAATGTCTGATTCTCTATTTAAATGCATGATCATCTTTGAAAATAAAGCTTAGGTAAGAGTGATGCATCCATGATTATTCTAACAGAACACATTTGTGTACTTCAAGGGCTTTCATTTTCTTTATCCTACTTCTTTTCTCTCATGATTTTGCTTACAATTATAACAGCATGGACAAGAAAAAAGAGAAAGAAAAAGGCAAGTCCTTATTAAATTTATCAGAAAGATACTGGATCATTACCTAAAAGAAAGATGGAAGTCCAGAAGGAAAGGGTTATTTTATATATACATTGGAAAAAGACAAACTGATTCAACTGTTTGAATACAAAGAAGAACTTAAACAAAATCTAGCAAGAAAACAATAAAAAAAAATCTCATTCTCTCTTTTATCAAATATTTTCAAATTTGCTTCAATTTAGAGATAATCCATGAACTACACTTCTGATGCATAATTTATTTGTACTTATTTCTATAGACAGTATACTACAGATCTAGTTCCATTGTACAAGGAATGAAATAGTTGTATAATCTAGACAGTCCTTTCATTGACCAGCTTAAGCCTAAGCAAGAGACAGTAGACTCAAAAAACTGTGTCAGAAAATTATGATACGGTGACATTCATATGATAGGAAGTAGCCCTACCCTGAAAGATGTCTAGCATTTGTTGAAACAGAAGTAGCTTTTTTTGTATACTATTTCATATAAGATACATGAATTGGAGGGATGAATTTAGTAACCTTTATATCATTTCTTATCCTTACTAAACTTCTTGGTCTTAATCACCTTTTTGAATTAGAATTATCTGAATGTCTTGCATAACCATGGCTGGTTTCTAGGAACATCCGCATCAGAGATAAAGTATTTATGCAAGAATTCAGTCTCCATTCCTGAGGTGAAATATATTCTGGTTTCATATATATGTAGAAGGTACAGTATGAATTTGCTGTTCAGAACGATCTCCTCTGAACAATGTTGGACATGGCAAACACCTTGCTTTATCTTAGTTTTCACACGTGTGATATGTTGCACTTAATTTTGTAAAATGATATGTGATTTCTTGCAGCTTATTTTGGTTTAGGAACAGAGAGTTGGTATTTAAAACTTCATTTTGGGATGAGATTAATAAGCAAATTTTGCCTCCTGCTCCCATTCCACTTTTCTAGTTTTTTTTTTGACAAACTATTGTCAAATCATGCTTTGAATAATTTAGTATAACTGTTGTTCATGAATGACTTAAATTGTTTAAGATTTAAAGAGCCAGTTCAAAGATGACAAAGTTCTCTCCTATGATTGATTTGGGCTGGTCAAATTGAAGAAGACTAGAAAATATGAATGCATATGTTTCATCAGATCTCTTATTTCTAGAAACTTGCACAGAAATATACAAAAGTAAAGAACTGGGAGTTGTTAATGATGTACAATATACAGAAGTAAGAATTTCTTGCAAGACTTCAACCCCCAAAATAAACAGAAATTCTTTATGATGTTCATTATAAAAGTGACCTTATGGTGGCACTAAAAAGTGTCAGAGAAACTTTAATATCTATCCACAGATCATTCTTCTGAGCATTTGGTAAATGAATATTAACAGTAGAACTGAGCCGGCTAAATACTGACAGACGCTGAATAAAATATGCTATGTGCGTGTGAGTAAGACTTGCATTCCAGAATGTTTTTCTTTGTCCTTTATGTTGAGGGCAGGTTTTAAAGGGATTTTGTATCTGACATCATTAAAAGAAAGGAAGATATCTATGAATATCAGTGTAAGAGGAGATCTGTCACAAGGGAGAAAAGACACAGAGGTATTTCTGAACCAGTGGTTCTCCCACACAACATTCACTGAGATCTCCAGCAGACATGAATAGCCATCCCATAAGCTTGGAGACTTTGAGACAAGGTTACCATCCCTGAGTCAGATCAGTCTCTCCTGGATGCAGAACTTCATGGTCAGGGTTAAAGATGGCTGTAAGTTACTTTTGCCTTCCTGGATTCCAGGGGCCCTTGAAACAATCTCCCCAGTATAAATCAGAGCAGCCTGGAAACTACTTTCAGTTATGTTGACTTGTAATAGTCTCTGAAGCAATATTTTGTCATCTGGGGCCAATGTAACAGAGCAACCTGACCACAGAATCTTATATACAGCCATTCCTCCCTTGGATATATCTATGTAGCGAGAGATTATATTGGGGGCCATTTGCCCTGACTACATTAATAACCTACTCAATGAGAAGTACTCTATAAAAACAATTGTAATGATGTATAAGAACCATTAGCATTCATTCCTCCATAATCTATTAGTGAGCTGTTGTGATTAATATGTAATTAGCTCTTGATTTTGTTGCTATGTCTGTATCTCATTTTTTTTTTCTCTCTCTAGCTTCACTTACACCAACAACTTTCCTAGATATTTATTGTAAGGTTTTAAGTACTGCATAGATAATACATAGTTTAAATAATATCTACCATTATAAATATGAATGGAAAGAACTAAAATTTTCTATTCACCTCAAAGTTTAGGAGCTATCCAGGCTAACTGAGAAAAGCTGTATTTTTTTTTTTTTTTTTTTTTTCAGGATTAATGTGATGATGCAAGGATTGGTTTCTAAATATAAAATGACAGAAAAAGAAAATAAGCTTGGCCTAATCCTACGAATTTAGTGCTTGAGAGTTATGTATTTATCTTTGATCAATGAAGCAACAAAATCAACACCGCAGACAGAGGACACTGCTACTGTTAGAACTAGAATGTTGCATTTTGCATGAGTTCATTGTGAAATGGCAACATTAGAGTAAAAAAAACATTTCCCTTCTATTTTGTAGGAGGAATATACAATCTGTTATTTCCTCATTAGAAATACTGAAAGTCATGCAGTAAGACCAGTGAAACAGATGAGATGAGTCTGTGTATTAAATATTAACATTATAAAGAGATTAGATCAATGGTAAAAGAGTTTTTTTGTTTGTTTGTTTTTAATAGTCTTTATTATCTCCATACAAATCAGGTGAAATCACAAGAGAATCTGGCTCTCTAAAGGAGCAATACATAGCTAGAACTTATGTCTCCAAAACAGGTGAATCAGATTAAATTCGTAAGCCCAAATTTAGTAACAATGCCTGGCCTGATCTGCAAAGGACCCAAGTCTCCATACCTTCTGTTGACCTCTGAAAGATATTGAAAAATCAAGTGATTTATTTAAGAGCTTGTATATTAATATGGTTGTCTAAAATGCTAAAGGAAAAATGAGGAGGTTTGCAAGAAAAATACAAGGAGGAAAGGATACAGAAGAATTCTTTTTGTACAAAAGAATGGTAAAGGAACTTTAGTCTATCTAACAGAAGTTTATGAGGTGGGCTGATAACAATGTAAAAATATTTAATGGGGAAAAGAATTTGATTAGAGTGTTCTTTATCAGATAAAGGCATAACAAATTGATATGCCTAATAGTTTAAAATAGACAAGTTTATACTAGAAAAAAAAGAACCACAGTATTTTTTAATAGCAGTGAGAGTAATTAACAATTGGAACAGTTTATGTATGTGCATCTCTGTCACACATTTAAAAAACAGATTGAAGCTTTTCCTTCTAAAAAGCATAAAGTTAAAACAATAATTAATTAAAAAAAGATCTTCCAGCTCTTGTCAAGCATTCAAGATTATTTCAGACTGGATAAAAAACAAAGTTATTTTCTAGCTTTGGAATCTGGGGCAAAAGTTGGACTCTGATTTTTCTTTGTACAAAACCTTCTCTACTCCCCCTTTTCCAAATTACAATGTTTAGAAAAAAAATGAAATTTAACATTGGCTTTTTGATATAAGTAATCTGCAAAGTTATATTTTCACATTGTATTCACTATTGTTCAAATATTATTTTCGGGTCAAGCATTATACAATTTCCTAAAAAACACATATATATTAAAAGGATGAGACCACAATGAGGGTGAGGTAAAGAGATAAAAACAACAAAATGTCTGGGATTATGGCAAGTCCATGACACTGATAGTGCGAATCCCTTTCTATAACCTGAATATTTTGGTTATAGTTTTCAGGGACTGAAAGAAGATGAATGATAAAGAAGTTATTAGAACTGAAGTGAGAGAAGGGAGGATCAAGAAGATGAGCAAGGTTTGGGAAAGGCATACAAAACTGCAAAAAGAAAAAAGAGAAGGTGGCCTGTGATGATAATAGTGGATTGGGAAAAATGTCAAGTGATTAGTAAAAAAAAACAAGAGCTGGGTTCTACTGAAGAGATTAAGAGATTGCAGGCATTTCTTGCCTCCTGCTTTTCTCTATAGGGAGACAGAACATCAAGCTAATGGCCAGTTACTAAGCAAGAGTCAGTAGTTTCAATATTTGAAAGTTTAAGTCACTTTTTCGCAGTTTCATCCTTGGTGCATTTTCAGAATTTGACTGCCTCAGTTTTCTTTCAGCAAAAATTTCTTCCATCTGGTTGCCATACAACCCATTTTAAAGCCACCTGAAAATATTTCAGCTCAGGTATTAATCAGCATTAGAATAAGCCTTCCGGTTAACTGCATAGCCTGACTGAGCATGATGTCTGTCTGTAAAACCCGAGTCCCGTCCTTGTTATTTCCTCTGGCATCTCAGCCACCAAGACTCTCCTCCTATTCCTCTTTGCAGGCACCTCCATCCAAGTACGTACATCTGCAAGTAAACATCTCCTCCAGTCATCTCCAACATTAGGCCTCACACAAATTTGTTTTGAAAGTGACTTCAATGACTTCTTTCATTTCTGTAGGCTGATTCCTTGCATCTAAGCCCTTCAGCTCAGTCTAAACCCTTCACTGTAACTATATTGCCTGTAATGAAACTCACCTCCTTTACAGTGTCATCACGTCTTTTGATATGGCTTCTTAGTCAGGGACACAAACTAATTCTTAGTTAATCTATTACTGTAGGTTTTGGGGCACTGTAGTAATATATATTCATAACAAATAGAAGCTATAACATTGTATTTTATTGCTTTTTCAAGAATGTGTTAATACATTTTTTGTGATGTAGCTATAACCCCTCTGCCATGCTGTTAAGACATGTGAAATTATTTTAATCCCCTTTTGTCATACAACCCCCCCCCCAAAGTTATCCTTTATCATTTCTACTAGACAGCTGAAAAATGTGCGTATTTATGAAAAATGGATCAATGATTAAGATCAAAGCATCATTCAATTGATCATAGGACACTCTCTTCTATGAACCTAATTAAATTAAATAATGTCAAAAATATTTAAAAATCGGTGCTCACTAAGAGCAAATAAGCATGCCTCTGGTATTGACTTTGATATACAAATATATCCTAAGGGCACACTGTTATCAGCTGGTATAGAATGTTTCTCATATGTAAATAGGTGGACTTATGCTCTAGCACCTGAAAAGTAATGAAAATGAACCAAAAAGTAATTGATACAGCCAGAAGATAATTGGAAAAAAAAAATGTTACAAGTGAATTACACTGTCATTCTAAGGGTCTTGGGGATGGATATAAGCTCAGTATGAATCCAGGGGCTGAATATTCTGGGTGACATCAACACAAATGCAGTATGTCTTTCAGTCCCATATTACTAGCAGCTTTTTGTCATCTTTGACCCTAATCTCTTGCCTGAATGATAACAGTTGTTAGCTACCTGACCTTGCTCCCTGCTCCCACTTGTTTACATGGATGAGCCCTGTCACTGGCATCACTTTGAAAAAGGTAACATCTCTGCCTTATCCAGCATGCAAAAGCATAGAGGAACACTGATAAGGGAGAAGACTAATAAATAATTCATTGACATTGATTTAGAGGGTCCCTCTGCTGCCACACACTTTCTGTCTGTCCTAACAGGTTTACCTCTTCGCAGTTTTTTATTCAGTTTGAAATGGGGTGCCCATGAAAGAAGCAAGATGGTGTTCATGTTTACATGCAGTTTAGAGAGCTTTCCTGTTCCCAACTGTCCTGGTCTGTGACTTATGTTAGAAACGTAGTTCAAAGTAATCCCTGCCATCCTAATTTGGTATGGTCATTTTTTCCAGATTAGACAAGACACTTATTTCACAAAATCACTGAGTCATGGAATGTCTGAGGTTGGAAGGGACCTCTGGGATCTCGCTTAAGTCCTCTGCTTAAGCAGAGCAGTTACCTGCTCACTTAGAGCAGGTAACCCAGGACCTTAATATCTTTCTGGCTCAACAAGCTTCTGACTGAATTACATCTCTCTTGCTGTTCCTGCCTTCTCTACAGGCCTAGCCTGATTTCAGCCATTTTTGTCAGTTCACTCATATTCCATTACTAATCCTAGGAAGGTAGACTTCTCAGACACTCAGCCTGAGCTGTCAGAAAACTTCTGGGAAGCTGGCCAAGATGCAGTTCGATAAGCTTGGTAGTGTCTTTACATTGGGAATGTCTCTTTGTACTTACAGTCACACTTGTATGACAATATTTGGTATCCCCATCAAAAGTGTATCTAATGAGCCTAGAGAAACATTTATTCACCTCTGGGCTGGTTTACTAATAATATATCCAAGGAGCAGGTAAGTCTACCTGGAAGTTTATCTTTGCCACAAGCACTCTGTCATACCTTCAGAGATCAGCCAAAGAGAAGGGAAAGCATCTCTAGCAGAAGCTTTGCAAATGTGTTTGTCACTGCAACACTCATGGTGAGCTAGGTCACGTTTCATCTTAGGCAACTTTTGAATTAGTATGTTGTCTCGGTAACGCATCTCCAAGCCAAATGGGTCAAAAAATCCCCCAGAAATAGCATTACATAAAATCCTGGGATTTTTCCTGGGATTATTCCCTGGGAGTTTGTTGGGGTTAGTTCCAGGTATAAACTGTCCCACAACTGAGCTCTTTTCACTTTTATTTCTTCCCACCTCCTCCTTTTCCTGAACAATTTGGGTTGTTGGGAAAAATACATACTGAATACTGCTGACTACAAGCCAGCAGTTCTCTCTCCTGAAGGACCTTTACCTTACCACATTTGTCCAGTCATCATGGTCAGATAGTCCTTAATATAGGAGAGCCAAAAAAATCATGAATTTGTTCTTGGCAGCTAAAATGAAATGAAGAAAACATTGCTTCAGCCAGCTTTCAGAAAAGTTCAAAGAATAAAATGGTAGCTGCTTTGCTTTTTGTCTTTGCACTCCCTAGACTCCTCTCTTGGCATCAGCATCTCTCCAAGTCTGCTTTGATCCATCTCCAAGGCCAGCTCTGGCAGTCTGTCTATGCTGGTCCTTGCAGAATACACCTAAAAACATCCTGAATCTTAGGCAAAATCCTATACTTACCTGCAGTCACTAGCATTGCTGTCATAGACATCCAGATTGAATGAAGATTGCCTACCAACCTCGTCTGCTGGCATTATTAGGAGCTTTCTTGCAAAATCACCAAAAGATTAATAAAAAAACAAACAAACAAGCAAATAAACAAACAACGCCAACTTTGGATTGCCCCAATTCCTTCTACCCAAGCAGGCTGGACAAAGTTAAATTAAACCTTGGGACTGTGTGGTGGGTTAAGCTTGCCAAACAGACACTCACACTCTTCCTCCTTATTGAGGTGGTGGAGAAAATAGGTTGAGAAAGCTCATGGGTCAAGATAAAGACAGGGAGATTACTACCATTTATTATTGCAGGTAAAACAGACTTGACTTGTGAAAAATTAATTGGAAATTTTTTGCTTCTAAAAATAGATTTAAATAATGTGAAATGAAGAAAAACATTAAAATGACAACTTTCCTCCCCCCTCTCCCAGGCTCAGCTTCACTCCTTCATTTCTGATTTCTCTACCTGCTCCCCAAGTGTACAGAAGGGATGAGGAGTATGGTCACTATGTATTGGTTCTTCTCTGCAGCTTCTTCCTCCTCATTTTTTCCCCTACTCCATCATGGGATCTCCACAAGCTGCATTTCCTTCTGGAAATGTCCACCTGTTCTGGTGTGGGGTCCTCCATGTGAGGTCCACAGCATGGGTATGTGCTCCACTGTGGTCCTCTCCATTGGCTACAATGAAATACCAGTGCCTGGAGCACCTCTTCTGCCTCCTTTCCTGACCTTGGGGTTCCCACTGTTGTCTTCTCACAGAGGTGACCACTGCAGCCACCATGCTGCCAACACCTTGACACCTACACCCAGTTCAGACTGCAGTGGAGGACATTACATCACAGAGTACCTGTAGCTTAGGAACACACTGATGGAGGAAGACATGGATCAAGTAAAGGAAAGTATGAAGATGATAATTTATCTTAATATAAAATTTTAAATAATAAAAATTTAAATGAGTGCCCACATGTATTTACCGAGTATAGTAATATTAATAATTACTGTTGCTGTAACGGTGCTGCGTAGGCCTGCAGGGGAGCTCAGCTCCTTTCCTCACTGGTCCTTATGTGGGGTCATGGGTAGTGTGTGGTGCAGATAAGCCACACACACTGCTGATGTTAAAGGCCATATGAGGTGTGCTGTGTAATTTAGGGAATAGCTGTCTTCATAAAGAAGCCTAGTTTCTGCTGAACTGCAAATGCAACTGGAGGGCTCCAATACTGCTCTGAGGTTTTGAAGTGGGGACACAGCTGAGGCAGTTCAGCTCAGGACACTTTACAGGGATGACTTTTGAGGGAGCAGGAAGACAAAGTTCAAGTGCTGGGCATTGTCATATGGAAATCAAAGGTATTTTCCAGCTGATTTCAATGGGAAAAGGAGAAAATCTTTAGTTAACATGCAGGGCTTCATGAAAAAAAAAAAAAATGTATTCAGAATGAATCAGCAAAGAACATTAAAAAAATCTCCAGTTCTAAATAAAATTCTTCCTTTTTTTTCTTTCTTTTTTTTTTTTTTTATAAGACAATAAGATAAGACTGGAGAGAAAAAAAAAGAAAAGGTTTAAATAAAAGCTTTTAAAAGCTTTTAAAATGCTGAGTAAAGGATGATGGGTATAACCTAAAAACAAACAAACAAACAAACAAAATCAAAAAGCAGAAATAAAAGAAACAGATTTAAAAGTAGTACTTCAATTTGAAACCACATTTTTATGTGATATTAAGATTTTTAAGATATTTGCCCAATTCTTCTGTCAGAAAACTGTATTAGACATCTGTATAAAATATATTTCCCCATTTAACCAGTTTAGAATTCATTTGCTAGCTCACTGCAATGTCAAGTAATACAATAAGAATTCTCTAAATGTAACAACTGAGCAGTTATTTGTTAACTAGTTATTATCAGGTACATCCCATTGCCTTTTTGATTCTTGTTATTGAATATACTAACTGGAATAAAAACATTTAGAAGCTTCAGAACAGAACATATTATTTTTCTTTGTTCGGTGTGACTTTCCAAAACTAAAATGGATATGAACTAAAGGTAACACAATTTCATACAGTGCACAGCATTTAAGGAGGAATATTAGGGAAAAAAAGAAAAAGGAAAGGAAAGGAAAGGAAAGGAAAGGAAA
>VXAA01000687.1:103030-208507 GCA_013399115.1 Anseranas semipalmata
TCTCCTCTCCTCTCCTCTCCTCTCCGAGGAGTAAATAAGGATTTCAGGTTTTAGACTGATTTGTAGTGCTTGGAGTATTTAAAACCGAGCACCATTTTATTGTGTGTCCTGCCTATTTATTAAAATACAAAATAATATATTTTATACAATGTCTTTCAGTACCATGAAATAGCACTTTGATTTGGGAAATGTTCATCTGATAGTTATATGCTGATACCAAATGAAATAAAAAAAGCACAAAGCTTTCCTGATCAATTATTTGCTGGCAAGCTGGACTTCTGCTCACACCAGTACTCTTCAAGAGCAGATTTTAATATTTCTGGATGATGATTTTGTTCATTTATTTTTTATGAGATGATTCAATTCAGGGCACATAAGACTTTCCTTCATTTGCTACTTTTAAAACTCAAAAAATGCTGACCATAGTATGAATCAGACATACATATCCAGGGGCAGAATTTGCCCCAGACAGCTGCATCAAGGATCCCTTCTTGCAGCTTTGCACTGTTAGAACAGCAATGGGAAGTAGCTTCTCAAGAAGGGCTCTGTATTATTCTTTTTAAAAGCAAGTGTGAGGGAGTGTCAGGTACCATAATCATTTACAGGGGACTTGTTATAAGACCTGCTTTATGTCAGCTCAGCTCTAGCAGGCAGAACAGTAGGTGCTTGTTTGCTCCTCTAATGTGGTTTGAATGGCAACTCTGGGGTGAGAGTGGTGATTTATCATTTCAGATGTCCTTAAGTCCCTATGTGGCTACCTGCAGCTACATAGCTATCTTGCCGCTGGTAATCAACCCTGCTATCAAACTTTTTGTGGAGAGCATTTTTGACCATTAAGCTCAGATACCTGGAGTACAAAAATGAAGCCATGAACAGATTTTGGAGAATTGTGAGAAGGAAGTGTAATCCCGTTGACCCTGAGGTGAACAAGAGAAGTCTAAAGAACCTGCTCAAAGAAACCAAACTATTCAAAATTGATTAGTTTAAAAGCAATTTGCTAAAATCTTGAACAAAGAAAATAACAACCTAAGAGCAATAAGACACAAATAATGTTTAAAGAATAAACAAATTATAATAATCATAAACTTAACATGGAGAAACAAACCTTAACATCTAAAATATCCAAGTCCTAATGTTCTACAAATTTCAGATGGTCAGAATGCTAAGAAAAGACAAGCTTCAAAGTCCTAATAAATGAAACATTTCATAATACTTGCAACTGGGAACATCTGTAAGCAAAGGTTATCAGCATCAGAGAAACAGTTTCGAGAGAACCATTCTCTTTGGTTTTACTTCATGGTTAAAACTGGTTGCACTTAGTCTCCATTCTATATTTCTATATTGTTTTTTTTCATAACAGAATTTCTCTTGCTTATGGTTCTCTGGCTTGCCTTGTGATAAAAGCCTGAAGTTGTATGTGGAAAGTCTATACTTAGATAGCCTAGTAGAGGTCTACACAAACTTCTATGATTTCGATGAAGTGCTATAAATCACCAGCCTGGACACTATTTTTTTGTCCCTCTTCTTTCGTCATCATTATGACACATATGAAATTGTCTTCAAAAAAGGAAGGAAAAAGAGAGAATTTGGTCCTCTAATATAGCAGAGCAGTATTTCACTTGCTTTGCCATATGTAACATGCAACATGTTTTATTTAGGAAGCACACCAGATGTTGTGGTTATTTAGCCATGCTAAGGGACATTCAGCTTGTTAAAGAAGTACATCCAAGTTACCCTGTCCTTTCAGGATATATTGTAAATTTGGCTTCATTAGTCCTGTTGTTGAGGGCACAACATATATACATGTAATCATATATGTATCTTGCTAGTACTAGAGCAAGAAACTCAAACCAGAACACTGGTGCTTTATAATCTCTTACTACCCTAAAAAGTGTTGGTGTAATGTGTCTGTGTAGATTTATTAACAGAAATAACTCAGCAAGTCAGCTATTTTGGTTAGATTGTCTAAAAGGAAACCCTGAAGCAGAGAGACATAAAACGTACTATACATTATGTATTCTACATGATGTATATGAGTAAGAACTGGCATGATTCATATATATGTGTTGTATTAGAAAATACAAAGAGGGAGCCCCCTGAAAAAATCAGAAAACAGACCAATTATTAATAAACTTGATTATTAAAATTTGTATTCTATGTACGCAATGATTTTTAAAGCCTGGCTTATAGTCTTCAATTTTGGGGCTATAAATACACAAATACCTACTATATTGGTTAGCAAGCCAATATTGTGATAGGTTTCCGTCATAACAAACTAGTCTTCATTCACTTTTTACTTTGTTTGGCAAATTTGCCAACTCTCAGATTGTGAATGAAACTCTCTGCTTTGGCTCATCTGATGTTTTACTTCCATGACAGGCAGGTGCAGTGGAGAGCTACTGCTCCTTCCTTGTTATAGGATCTAGCCTTTGAAATAAAACTCATAGCAAGTCTGCAAATATAGTGACTTTCTGTGCCAGATAAATTGGGTTCTGCTCCAAGGAGAGGAATTGCTGTTATGCTGCAATCGGGAAAATGTGATTTAGAAGGTAAATTTCCAAAGGTAAGCTAATTCTTGTGATCACTACCTTTAGCACATGATTTAAATCACCCAAGACAGTGTCAATCTTATGACAGCACATTCAGATACAAATTTTCCAGGAAAACCTTTTCCACCATGCACTTGGATTCATAAACCCAACTGTTCAAGTTGCTAGAACTTAAGAAGTCTGATTTTCTTATACCTGCAATTATACATTCTAAAACACAATGGTATGTGAAGTTATTTTCTTTCTCTACCTAAACTTCCCACATTTTAAAAAAAATCAAGTATAATAATTATAACCATACACATTTATGCTGCTGGAAAATATTTGATTGTCTCATACGTAAGAAATATGTATTCATTCAAATCTCATCAGTTCATTAGAGAGCAAGTGAATTTCACCCAGAGGGCAACAAATGATATGTTGATAAATCCAATTATCATAATTTTGTTAGATTGACTGTCACAATGGGAAAATACCTTGCTAAAAATATAAGACTTTAAAAGAGAAATATAAAGCCAGTCTACTATAATGATGCTATAAAATATGTATGTGCATTTTAAGAAGCATCCATTGCCCCTGTGCAGACATGCAGTGTACTTGTTATTTCAGGAAGTTAGCGATGCATACATATGTCAGAGAAGCATGTCGTGCCATCTTCTCATTTCAGTCCACAAGAGACAAAAACAATTCATCACTAAGTGAAGAAAATGACATATTTGCAAAGAACGGATTTTATATCTGGATGGTACTGCAGAGTACGGTGGGTGTCTGAAGCTCACAGCTCAGCTGTCTCACAGGTAGCAATAATTCACACAGCAAGGTTGCTCACAGATACTACTCTGAGTAATGTGCATTCTTCAGGATAATATTGGATAATTGCTGCAAGTGGAAGTTGGCTATTTGTTAGCACAGCTGTCTAAACCCCAGTCATTCACTTTGGGGGATGGGAAAAGCAGAGCCCTAAGGCAACCACAATGTTCATTCTTCTCCACCTCTATAACACCCTCTGCCTATATAGCCTACATTTTCCTGGTACATTACATTCTGTCTTTGAATGATGGAGGAAGTTTGACTCTAAACAAGTCTTTTCCTCATCCTTAGTTAAGCCGAGACTGAATAGCCAAAAAAATAACTTAAGAGTTGCTTGGCACTCATACAACTTCCTGTTCAGTTAAAGTGTCATGTATTGATAGACTCTTTACAGAGTAAAGATTTGATTGGTGTGGTTGGTGGTTCACACTGGTAGGTAGCTAAAATCCACCACGCTGCTGTCTCACTACCACTCCTCAGAAGGACAGGTGGAGAAAATTCAATGAAAAATTCTTATGGGTTGAGATAAGACAGGGAGATCACTCCCCAGTTACTGTGACGGGAAAAACAGACTCAGAATGTAATTTATTGCCTATTGATAACAGAACAGAAAATTAAAGAAAATTAAGCAAAACACCTTCTCCACATCCACCCTTTTCTACCTCCTCCCCTTGAGCAGCGCAGGAGAACGGGGAATGGGGGCTGCAGTCAGTCCCTAACGCTGCGTCTCCACTGCTCCTTCACGGTCACTCTCTGCCCCTGCTCCACGTGGGGTTCCTCCCACGGGATGCTGTCCTTCCCAAACTGATCTGCATGGCCTTCCCACAGACAGCATTTCTTCAAGCACTGCTCCCATATGGGTCTGTACCATGGGGTCCATCCCTCAGGACCAAACTGTTCCAACATGGCTCCCCCATGGGTGGCAGCTCTCACCAGATCACCTGCTCTTCCATAGGCTGAAGTGTGGAGATCTGCTCCGCCATGGTACATCATGGGCTGCAGGGGAACTTCTGCTCTGGTGCCTGGAGCACCTCCTGCCCTCCTTCTTCACTGACCTTGGTGTCTGCAGGGCTTTTTCACATTTTCTCACTCCTTTCTCTCACAGCTGGTGCTCAGCGTTTTTTTCCTTTCTTAAGTATGATATCACAGAGGCACAACCTGTGTCGCTCATTGGCTCAGCTTTGACCAGTGGCGGGTCCTTTCTGGAGCTGGCTGGAGCTGGCTCCTATCTGACATGGGGGAGCTTCTGGACCCTTCTCACAGAGGCCACCCCTGCAGTTTCTCTCCTCCCTGCCTCTACCAAAACCTTGACATGTACACCCAATACAGCTGGAAAGGTATGTACCAAATTCAATGGTCAAAAGCAGTGTAAGAGAGGTCTTAGTAAGCTTCATTATTTTGGTATTTTCTTTTTATTTGTATTTTGATAAGAAAATGGACTTTCTCAACTTGTTCAGAAAAAAGGTAGGAATGTTTGCATGTCAGTATGTCTCATGCATCTGCATGGAATGTGGCATACTGTGGTTCATATCCTTGTTGCAAATCATGAAGAGCTTAAACTGGTGTCTCCGTCACTCACTGCAAATTTCTGAATCATCAGCTTTTTGGTTATTCTAAGGATGTCTCATCCTGCACTTGAGAAGCCTTCCTAAGAAAAGCAATAGGCCTCTAATAAATGTATGGGCTTTGACAAACTGCCATTTGCAACAACAACAAAAAAAAACGGCTGTTCCACTAGAAAATTTCCAGCTAGCTTGAAATAGAAATTGAAGAAAGGCAAACTGTGACTAAATTCCTTTGTGTGAGATATTTTTTTTTTCTCTCTCTCTCTCTTTTTTTTTTTTTTTTTTTGAATTAGCAGTAAAAGATATTAAAATTTGGACTAAATCTAGCTTAGGAGTGCTGGATTCTCCATCCTCCAGTCTTCTGGCCATGAGAGGAGGTTGTTTTGAAAACATGTTATATATCAAAACAGAAAATAAGACATGTAAGGTTTTCTGAGCAAGAATCAGAGTCTGGTGTTGAACAAGAACTTAGACCTTCTGACTTCAATATATTTGAAAAAATCTTAAAATGTATTTTGCTGTCTTTGAAAATTCTTATTTAATAAAAGAATAGGCTGCTCAGAAACTTCTGATTTTACCAAAATTGAGGCCTGTAGCTAATATATTTCATTTTTATGGAAATAGCTGAATTTCACAGTTCTCCATTTGACCATATAATATTATGATAAGTATTTGTCCATTCTGCAGCCTTGCCGTTCACCTAATAGCAAATTAAAGCCATGGTAAAATATTGTGATCCTCATTAATATTGATTGCTGTGAACACAACTGCTTTATTCTCTGCTTGTTGTACTGGCTGTTGTGGTATCAGGTTTGTGACCTTGAGGCTTGGTTTATGGTTGGGTTCCAAAGATTGTAAGACCATCAGAAATAGAGCAGGAAAAGCCATAGAGAAGCAATAGAAGAATGGTGAATGCCAACTGAAGTCCCTTGTCACGATGAGATTGTCCATCACATACCCAAAGATAATTTGTTGAAAGCCCATGAAGGGTTATGGAAAGAACTTCTGCAATAGCTCAACCTACTATATATTTCATTCCTTGCTACTCCAAAGGGAGTGCTACTTTGAGCTTCTGTCTCCCACTTCCTGGGTCAATATATTTTCACATCTGTTTTTTTTTTTTCTCTGTAGAGAGAGAAGGGGAAAAAAGAACTATATGTGACTGATAAATAAGTTTTAATTTGTGTTGCTGGAAAATGTCCCTATAACATGTTGATGAGCATAAGAACAGGAGTAGCACAGAAAGATAAGTCAACAAAAGGCCAAAGAAAAAGCGAGCATGTAAATCTGACAGCTATAATGTAGTGCTGGAAAACAGATTCCAAGGTGAATCATTTAAATCCTGCAGTTTCCAAGCCTGTCCAGTGAATGGTCACAGTGGCTGATTTTGCTGATAAAAGAGTCAAAGGAAACCATACTCCTTACTGAGGAAACCAGACTGTCATTTGTTCATGCTCTGTGGCATTTTAGTATTAATAAGCCTGTCATGTTCTTGCTGTCTGGAAATAGTGTTCATATCTATTAAATGAATAAGTGTCTTATAATTCACAGGTGGAGAGATTGTTGATACAGTTCACCTTATTGCATTCCTGTAATATTCACCTATCTAGATTTTGTCTGTTTCAACTGCTCTGTGAATATCAATGTCCTTACCAGAACATGTTTTCTAACTGTCCATATCCCCAACAGTTTCAAGCAGTTTTCTTTTAAAAAATAATCAGTTGGCCACAGAGCCTCACATCTCCTTGGTGTCCCATTAAGTACAGATCTGGGTCAGTGGGAGCTTTTTTTGGACATTATGGCTGTATCATTTTGAAGTGCCATACTAGTTGCCCATGCTGAGTTTGAAACTAGATTGCAATCTGATCAGGTTTTTAGTTTTGAATTTAAACCCAGGGAGAAAGTAGCTACTTTAGATCATTTAAAGAAGTTTTATGTACCCTTTGAGCCCTGAACAATTTGGATTCATGTTAACAATTATTACATTGGGATTTACAGGAAGGATTGTTATTCTTATCTTTCTTTTAGCATTTTAAAAACCTTATAAAACATTCCCAGGATGTCATCATCTTTCTAGAACATAAATGGTATATAAGGAATATGAAATGGGCTATTCCTATGTAATACTCTGTCTGATGTTGCTTTGGCATTCCTATGTAGCCTTTTTTTTGGTTCTTAAATAACCTTTCTTGAAAAAAAGTCATTACCCATCAGGTATTCATGTATATAGTGACACTGTTTTCAGTTTTCAATTATACATACACACACATTCATGACATATATTCTATTATATGTAAATGTTATCATTCAAAACATCAGAGCATCCAGTTTGCTCACTCCTGTCAGTTATAGTCATACTACAAGCAGAGATTCCAAAAACTGAGAAAAGTCAGAAAGACTCCATTAAGTCCATTAGGACTGAAAAAAATCAATTAGATGTGTTATGAGTATAATGAGAATGGATAGGAAGAAAAAAATTATTGTGGTAGATACTTATATATGCATTAGCTACGCCTTTTTAAAGATTCTCTCCATTTAGTATGTATTGCCCATATTTATGCTAAAAACAGCTACTGGAATCAATAAGGTGAATTATAATGAAAACAGTAGCTGGCCTATTAATATTTCTTTCCCTCTTCCCCAGGTATTGTACTATGGTTGACCTGAGAAATCTTCTTCTATGCAATTTGATCTTAGTCTATCACCAGGAGCACAGTTTTCAGGATTTTAAATAGCATGCATATTTAAGAAGGTTTTTCTATAAAATGAAACTCAGTAGCAATACTACCTTATCTATGCTACACTAGAGAAGACAGTATGGAGGGCATAACACTATGGTATTTAAAATCACATAGCCAAAAGCAGGAACTTCCTACCACCTGGAAGAGCAAGAATCTCTAGCTCTGTCACTAAGAGAAAATTCTTGAGGCATCAGACTGGAAGTGTCAGAGCATTCTATTTTCTATAAAAATTATAAAAGGCTGCAGAGAAGAAAGAGAGTTAAAACACTGTCCAGCACTATCCCCTTTATGAACTAATGTAGTTTAGTTAGGTAGTTTAGGTACAATGTTACAGCAAGTCTCAAGGAGTACCCTGTTAAGTTGTCCTACTGAAAGAAGGTCACGATTTATTACTATTTGCTTTGGACTTTAGAGCTGGGCACATTCTAAAACAGAATTCTAAGGTAGATTTAAGAGTGTCAATAAATATTTATGATATTGTTTAAACAGATTTGACTAATTGATGTAGAGCTCAAGAATTTTTTCTCAAACTGTCAAGAATATATTTTTCTTACTTACTTACTAGTGTTACTACATGCCTGTTGTATCTAGAACATCTATCCCCAGTACCATGGGAAACTGGTCTGTCAAACAGGGAACCTCTAGAGGTCACCTGGTCTAAATCCCCTGCTCAGGCAGGAACACTGAGAGCTGCTTGTCCAGGACTGTGTCCAGGTGCTTTTTGAATATCTTCAAGGAGAGAGTCTCTACAACCTCTCTGGACAATCTGTGCAAGTGCTCAGTCACCCTCACAATAAAAAAGTGTTTCCTGATGTACAGATGACACCTTCCATGTTCCAGTTTGTGCCCATTGCCTCTTGTCCTGGCACTGGGCACCACAGAAAAGAGCCTGGCTCCATCCTCTCTTTACCCTCCCTTCGGGTATTTATAGACATTGATAAAATCCCCCCCGAGCCTTCTCTTCTCCAGGCAGAACAATCCCATCTCTCTCAGCCTTTCCTCATAGGAGAGGTGCTCCTGTCCCTTCATTATTTTCATGGTCTTTTGTTGGACTCTCTCTAATAAGTCTATGTCTGTCTTGTACTGAGTAGCCCAGAACTGGACACCATACTCCAGGTGTGGCCTCACCAGTGCTGAGTAGAGGGAAAGGATCACCTCCCTTGATCTATTGGCAACACTCTGCCTAAACCAGCCCAATATACCGTTAGCCTTAAGTGGCACCGTACTTTGCTGGCTTGTTTTCAACTTGGTGTCCACCTGGACCCCCAGGTCCTCTTCTGCCAGGCTGTTTTTCATCCAAGCAGCCCCCAGAATGTACTGGTGCCTGGGGTTTTTCCTCCCCGGGTGCAGGACTTTGCACTTCCCCTTGTTGAACTAACAGTTTTTTCCCTCTCTTGAAACAAAGGGCTAAGCAAGATCAGGAAATCTCTTCCTTCTCTCGGATTCCGTCCTTACTCCACTGATTTCATCATAACTAAGGATGGAAGTATCCTCTGGAGGGCATCTAGTCCAACTTCCTACTCAGAACAAAACCTACTTAGATCAGGTTGCTCAGGGCCTGAACAAAGCCAAGCCCAGTTAAGCTTTCAATATTCCCAAAGTTTCCACAACCTCCAAGGGCAACTGTTCCCAAAGATTGATTACCTTTGGAGTGAAAAATATGTCCTTATGTCTAACCAGAATTCCCATAGTACAACTTGTGACTGCTGCCTCATGTCTTATCACTATGCATCTCTGAGAAGAGGCAGGCTCTGCCTTCCCTGCACCTTCTCATCCTTAGGTGACTGAAGTTCACCCAGCCTCTCCTTGTACATTGTGTGCCAGTGCCTTGAACCCTCTTGAGGGTCCTTGACTGACTATGGTATGTCAGGGTCCAGCTGGTACTGGGGAGCCCAGAACTGGGCACAGGGCTCCAGGTGCTCTCTCACAAGTGCCAAAATGAGGGGAGGGATCACTTCCCTCAGCATGCTGGCTGCTCTCTTGCCAATACAGACCAGTATGCTGCTCCCTTCTCCACAACAAAAGCAAGCTGCTGACTTTCAACTAGTTGAACCCAGGATACCAGGTCAACATATACCAATACACAATATACTCAATATACTTAGCCAATATATAACTAGGTGCATAAAATGCCACTCTGTCAGTAACTGATTGGTGTAACGCAGCACTTTTGCTCCAAAAGAGTACAAAGTGTATGAATTACCCAGGTTGTTTCCCTGCCTACTCTTGATACACAAAGCTGCTACAGAGGCTTGTGCTGTCTCCCTGCTTTTGTACCTTTGAGTAGGATATGAATTTAAGGATGCCCTGAAAGAAACATTTCCCTGCTCCCTAGTTTTGAGGATAACAGAACCAGTTTTAATTTCTTTCAAGTCTGCAGGAGTCTTTCCATTGGCTTGAGATCAAGATCTACAGATTTAATAGGCATTTACCACAGATCCCCAGACACAACCTGATATTAGGCCGTTACTAAATCAAACTGTTGTTCTCTGTACAAAACTTTGGAAGAAAGATGAATGAAAATATATATGGTTCATTTTCTCAAAAAACAAAGGAGTTATGGACTGCTTTGCTACTTGCCTTAGACTTTCAAAATAGTCTATATTATGCCCCTTCTATAGTCTGAAGTAAGTAAAACAGAGGAAGGGTTAAAAGTATCTCTAGGAATAAGCATTAATGAAGCACTGATATTTAGAAATGGTATTTTATAGATGGTATAATAGAAGGAAAATCACGTCTAGTGATTTTCAGGAGATATTAACACCAGCCAAAATATTTATTTATTTATTTACTCTTACCAGAGTTTTAAAGTATTGTCAAATTAGGAAAAATACTAAGGAGCTTTTAAAATTCTACCGTAAGATACAAATCAAGAAAATATTCAGTTCCGTATGTTAGCATAATTTCATTAGAATGTTGCCAATAGTGACCAATATCAATAGTTATGCTGCTCCATACTTATACAGTACCAAAATATTTCCTTCTTATTTTATGCACAGTAAACAACAAAGTCAATATCAGATACCTAATAGCAATAGAAAATTGTTATTTCCATATTTTGTAGAGGTGTTTTGATAATGAAACCGTGTTCTGAAAAGTACTTTTTTAATAAGTGATTACCATTCACTTACACTTTTGATGCAGAACTCTCCTTCCTGGCTTATTTTTTCAAATGTGCCGTGATTAACAGCAAAACAATGATACAATAATGGGAATTTGCCATCAAGTTGCCACATTTCAAAACCTCTCACCAGTTACAAGAAAGTTCCAAAATGAAGAATATTTTTAGATGAATCCATCTACCTGCCAACCTAAAAATGACAGAGTGAGTAAGGCAAAGCTGCCATTAATAAAGATCCATCAGATTATTTAATGTTAAACAGAAGTTAAAGATATTTTGATTTGAAGATATAAAGACCTGATGGGAGGATAAAGATAGGACGGAACCAGGCTCTTTTCTGTGGTGCCCAGTGCCAGGACAAGAGGCAATGGGCACAAACTGGAACACAGAAGGTGTCATCTGTACATCAGGAAACACATTTTATTGTGAGGGTGACTGAGCACTTGCACAGATTGTCCAGAGAGGTTGTAGAGACTCTCTCCTTGAAGATATTCAAAAAGCACCTGGACACAGTCCTGGACAAACAGCTCTCAGTGGTCCCGAGAGGGGGTTGGACCAGATGACCTCCAGAGCTCCCTTCCAACCTCTGCTATTCTATCATTCTGTGATAAACCTAACATACCATAAACACCTGAAATACATTTTAAATATTAAGACTAAAGTGCAGTGCAGATTTATTGTCTATTTGTGACTGAAAGTCTGGACTCTTTCTAGATAGTAATTGTTTCTTAAAATCTCTCTTACATGAACCACTCTGTTTTTTAAGACATGCAAATACATATTTTTAATCAATGAGTACAATTTAACTTGTTTGCTAGTTTTAGAATTTTGTAATTTTTGCAGTTCTTGTGCAAACCACTTGACATCGTCCCACACAACATCGTTGTCTCTAAATTAGGGATACATGGATTTGACGAATGGACCACTTGGTAGGTAAGGAATTGGCTGGATGGCTGCACTCAGAGTTGTGGTCAGTGGCTCAATGTCCAGGTGGAGACCAGTGACAAGTGGTGTTCCTCAGGGGCTGGTATTGGAACTAGCATTATTTAACATCTTTGTTAGCGCCACGGACAGTGGGATTCAGTGCATGCTTATCAAGTTTGCCGATGACACCAAGCTGTGTGGTGCGGTCGACATACTGAAGGGAAAGGATACCATACAGAGGGACCTTGATGGGCTTGAGAGGTAAGCCCATGTGAACAACATGAAGTTCAACAAGGTCAAGTGCAAGGTCCTGCACCTGAGTTGGTACAATCCCAAACATGAATACAGGCTGGATGATGAGTGGATAGAAAGCAGCACTTCAGAGAAGGACTAGAGCGTATTGGTGGATGAAGAAGTGAACATGAGACATTAATGTGTGCTTGCAGCCCAGAAAGCCAACTGTATCCTGAGATGCACCAAAGAAGTGCAGCTAGGAGTTTGAAGGAGGTGATTCTCCCTCTCTACACTGTTATCGTTAGACCCCACCTGGAGTACTGTGTTCAGCTCTGGGGTCCACAGCATGAGAAAGACATAGAGCTGCTAGAGTGGGTCCAGAGGAGGGTCACAAAGATAATCAGAGGGCTGGAGCACCTCTCCATGAAGAAAGGTTGAGAAAGTTGGGGTTATTTAGCCTAGAGAAGTATGGGGAGACCATATAGTGGCCTTCCAATATTTAAAGGGGACCTACAGAAAAGATGGGGGAGAGACACTCTGTCAGGGGATGTATTTATCGGACAAAGGGTAATGGTTTTAAACTAAAAGATGGTAGGTTTAGATTAGATATAAAGAAAAAATTCTTCACTATGAAGGTGGTGAGGCACTGGAACAGATTACCCAGAGAAGCTGTGGATGCCTGGAGGTGTTCAAGACCAGGTTGGATGGGGCTTTTGGGCAACCTGATCTAGTGGAAGCCCACGGCAGGGATGTAGAACTAGATGATCTTTAAGGTCCCTTCCAATCCAAACCTTTCTATGATTCTGGGCTGCTAAAATCTAGCACCTGTGAACTTGTGACATGATTCATTTTTTACATGGAATATTTATCTGTATAAGTAGAGTAATATTTTCTGGAAGCTTACCATCCCAGGAAACTAAGCATCTGCAAAAGAGTCTTGTAGCTTTGAGAGCACAGAGAAAAGCATAGCCCAATTCTTTTCATGATAGACCCAGGTTTCGACATCTGGCAATCCTATTTCAACTACTGAAGATTTAAAAACCTTATATCCTACCTTTTTTGGAAAATATATTATCACCAGAGTAGAGTTTATTTTGCAGGTAGAAGAATGTTCAGTTCTTCTTGCTGCTGTACAAATATACAAAAATATAGAGTAAAATATTAGCTGGACGATGGGTGGACACGAAGTTCCTAGTTTATAAAAAAGGAAGGGTTTGGGATCCAGACCCTGTTCAAGAACTGTGTATGTATTTCACATGAATTAGTTGCTGGACAAATTGTAGAAGAAATTCTTACAGTATGGATCAGAACCAAAATGGTTCTTTCCTCTCCTTGTGCTACCTAAAGGACCCTCATCACTGAGCTAGACTAATGCATCCTCCAATCAGGAATCCTCTTCTCTTCTTTTGTAACATGGCACAACTTTAACAGGAAGCACAAATTTCCTCAAAATAGTTTGTAGCCATGTACATGCTGGATATATCACTGAGAAATATTTGTTTTTTGACATACTTTCTGACTCAGACATTCCCAATACACAGTCAGAATTTGTAGGCATCTAGGTAGCTTAAAGAAAAAGAGCAAAAGGACGATAAGCAAAAAACTAATAAGTGACAAACAAGTAAGCAAAAGGGTAATTACTGCACTTCTAGAGAGAAATGACAGCTGGAGATGATGTTGATTTGGGATTTGGATGAGATTTAGGAGCCCAAACTGTGATTCTGAAAATTCTGCAGAGTTACTGTCTCAGTTTGATTTTAGGCTCCCAAGCTGTACTTTTGAACTTAATTTCTAACTTGCTGGGAACTGGTATATTATTCGCTTTTGAAGACCTGACCTTGAATAGTTTGCTCAAGTTCAACCTTTGGCATGGAAAGTAGTTCAGACCTCCAAAGTCCCTCATCTTGTCAAAACCCTTAATTTAAATTCCTCTGATCATCAACACTTTATGGATTAATACATTCTAAGGCACCTGTATGCACTAATTGGCATATGCTTTTAAGTCTGTCAGAGTATACAATATGTGAATAAACCAGATCAGCTTCAATTTGGAGCTTGTATATTTCAGAGTACACATAGACATTATTAAACATCATTACAAAGGTCAAGTATTACTTGCTTTAAAAGTTATTTTATTCATTCATCTTCCTAGCCTATCCAATAGGCTTAGGTTTAAAACATATTCAAATTACTTTTGTTGTGACAAGCTATGGTACTGTTGTGACATTAAAGGTATCTCACTTTTTTTTTTCACCTGCATATTATCTTAAAAATAAAACTGGCAATTTTATCTAGAGTAAAATTCTAGAAAAGCAAGAAATCAGAAGCAAGGAAAAACCTACAGAAGAGTGTCACCAGAAAGATTTTAAATAATTAATAAAGAAATTTAAAAGAACTTGGCTTTCCAAACCTGCTCTCTGTGTCTTCAAAGATACTAAAATATAATACCGTTTCATTTCAGTAATAAATGCTCAAAGTTCATGTCACGTGTCTGTAAGATTTCAAGTCAAGCAATAAAATGTTGGGATGACAGTGGACTTTTAAGTTGCTCACTTTTGGATGGTCTCCATGCACATCATTGTATCTTGAAGAGCTTGATCTTGATGGTGCTGAAGATTTTAAATTATTTGTGACAACAAACCTTTGGAATGTAAATACCTCTTGAAATTCTAACATGGAATTCAGAACTGGTCCTTTCAATGTTAAATTTCTATTTATCGGTGATCTGTGACGTTTGGGATGCGCTGCTGTGTTGATGTGCCTTACCTATCATAACTCGTATACCATCCATTCTATATTTGCCTTAGAAAAAGATAAATTATTCAGCTTAATGTAAGGTAATTTATTTTTTTTCTTTTGGTATAATGTTACTGATTTTAAATACTTAACATTTTTGGAGGTACCTGCTATTATCTGTTTCACCCAGTTAAACTAGAAGAATGCATTGCTGTACAGAGACAAGTAATCATGGTTGTTTTATCTACCATTATATATATACCTGTAATAAAAACTATGTGTTACTGATTTCTCACATCTGTGTGAATATACTGAGGCAATTTCTCATAATCCTGGCCATGAGCTGTGTGTACATGGGACTAGTGTTCATCTGAAGGTAAGTAAACAATGAATAATTTGAAATCTCTATATTCACATATGCACTGCACACATATACCTACACACACACACGTAGACACACCTAAACTTCTCATTTTTGAGACCTATATTAAGTAGAATAATGTCCTGCTTCAGAATATGTATGATTCACTGTATCACTACCAAAAGGAGCACTATCAACAAATAGGAAATAAAGAGGATTTCTGATGTTCATGGTGAAAGAAAGAAAGTAATGTTTTACAGAGGATGAGGTAAAGTACTTATTTATTTATTTATTTATCAAAGCAACAATAATATCAAAAGGGTCAGGTTGTAATCACAGATATATCCATCCATCAGCACTTATCCAGTAACTTCTGCAGAAAAAAAAACAAAAACCCTTTCAACTATAAATGACAAAATCTCTCATCTGTAATTAAGGTCTTGCACAGCATTATGCTCTGCAAATGATTATCAGAAAAGTACCAGGGAAGGTCAAAAGAAAAAGACACGATTCTCAAAATATCTTATTCTGTGCCTAGTGACACAAAAAGCTAAGCCATCAGATCTTTCCAGATTAGTAGCTGTGGTGCTTTAGTCTGCAGTGATATAAACTGGCACCTTTCCATCACTTACAGTGAAGATGTGAGGTGTGATACAGAAAACTCACCATGGATCCGGACAGTAGCAGTATCTTCTCATGCAGTTAACCAATTTCAGAATCACTTCAATATGCAGAGATAGAGCAGTTGCAAAAAAATTGTGAAGTGCTTCACAGAAGAGAAATACGGAATCTGTAATGTGTTTATTTAGATGAATAATGAGATGTTTTTATTTGGGTGGAAGTATTCAGAGGAATGCTTGTGCAACCTATTTCTAAGGCTAGGTTAAAAAGTTTGTTAGTGTTAGGTCTTAGGTTGGACTAGGTGATCTTGAAAGTCTCTTCCAACCAAAAGATTCTGTGATTCTGTGAAAAAGTGCCAACAAAATTATAGGCAGTACCTGGATAATCTTTTAAACTAAAGATGGTTTTAGAGATATGCAGACTCTTTCCTGGGTCTGAGAGTCTCAAAGTCCAGGAAAGAGTGCAAATAATTCCTTTTGAGATTGTCCTGGAAAAAGACGTATCTTCTCCTCTTTTTTAGACAGTTTTTTTTTCTTCATTGCCTTCATCTTCCTCTCCCCCCTCCCAACACACACAACCTCTACCCTCAAAGCAAAAGAGAAATAGTTGTTTCCTCCTCAACCTCCACCAATTTTCCTGACGTTGTAATTAAAGAGCTGACAGGGAAAGTGCAGTACTCACTGTGAAATGAAATTGTTACACTAAAGAGAGTCGTAGACAGCTCAGTGATAAGATAATTTAGATGGCAAGGGAAGGCAGCTAATGTATATGTGGGTATAAATGACAAAGAGCGGAGATTCAAGCTTTTGAAAACGTGGTTCAGACATCTCCTCTTGAGACTGTGGGGAAGAAGGTGCAGAGCTGTACTTTCAGCTTTCCTGCCAGTCATAGGTATAAGCTGAGAGCTATTGAACAGGAGCTGCATCTGAATGAGAAAGGAAGAGACAGAAGGAAATTGATGGCAGGTAAGTGTTGTTAAAGCAGAATGGTGTAATGAGGGAAAAAGTAATAAATAGAAAGAAAAACATGGTGGTTTCCTAAAGAAAAGGAGCCAAAGCATTTTGAAATATTGTTTCTTTTCAATACAAGAAGGGATAATGAGAACACAGTAGCTGAACTGTATGTATAAAGTAAATTTTTTTTTTTTTTTTTTTAAGCAAAACATGATGAATTACATAGGAATGACTTTTGGCTTAGTCTGAAAAAAGACTTAAAATATGATATAAATGATATAAAGCCTATTAAAAAGGGTGATTCAGGAGGACTGGAGCATGTGGTATAATATATATAAGAGGAGAATATCAGAAGAAAAGAATGACATTTGCAAATTTCCTGCCAACATAAACCATTTGGGCTGAAGTGAAAGATAGAAATGCCAAGAAAATAATTACAGGAAACTTTTGAAGAGTGTAGGTCTGAATGACAATCTAAAGCAGGAAGTATGAGCACTACAATGTCCATAATAAAGGATCTCCATTACTCTGACATTTCAAAATATGAAAACTATGAAGTGTTCATGAAAGGAGCTAAGCTGAGAGTGACTGTAATATGTGCTACTTGAGCGGCCAGAGAGACCCATAGCTTTATTTGTTTACTTCAAAGAAAGGAGACATAGAGATAAGTTGTTGGTATATGAATAGTCAATGGTGAGGAAAAGTTAGATTTAGATACCCTAAAAGGTTACTGTGGAAAACAAAATACTTGAGGTGAAGTATTAAGAATTTGTAAAATGCTTGAAAGATTATCATTTGAAAATGTACAGCGGTGAATGATGTGGTTAAAAATGAGAGTTGACATGAAGTATCAGCAACACTTTAAAACAAGTCTAAAAAATTGAGAGCTTTTGCTTATCTTTTTTTTTTCTTTTAGTCAATATTTTAGTTTCACATCTTAGCATGACCAGAATACTAGAATACTAGATCATCATCTCTATGATCAAATTACAGTCTTGAGCAGTATCTTTTTATATTATAGACAAAGTAAGGACACACATCTTGTAAGAAAGCTTACTCATAAGAGATTTGTCACCCCCAATATTATAACACTGGGCTTAATAGGAATCAAAACCAATTCTGAGAATCATCTAGATCATGTCAAAACTATGTATACAGATTTGTTAAAATTGACTTTAATAAAAGATATTTACAAAAATCATAGCTGAATCATGGCCTCCTTATCAAAAGTAGCTAAATCTCTCATTGTTATACAGATGATAGGACAGTAAGTGGCAATGAATGTAAACTGTAAAAGTCAAGGCAGTATCTGCTGAACAATCAGAAAAGCCACTGGAGAATTCAAAGAGTATTAATGAACTTACATGCAGGAAATGTTAGCCTAATATCCACAAGCTAATGAACAATGCAACGTTGAAGAAATCTGTGAGTAAAGGATAAGTGAATTTCACCAAGCCATTTTTTCTTGTTAATGGAAAGATGCTTGAAGGCAGAATCATCATTTCTAACATTTGGTATATATCGTTTGATAATGGTTTCTGTGTAGAATTTACTGAAATAAATTCCAAACTGCAGTCAGTGCAGAACATCTTTGCTTTTTCATCCATCTTTCTCTTCTTTTTGTTCTCTTTCTGTAGTTTTAACACCCCATTGTATTTCTTTTCATTTGACTGTTGAAATTCATTGTACTTATTTGTTTAGAGTCTCTGCATTATTCTTTTGTTAATGTAGTGCAATAATCCTGAAATATTCACTCATTATAGTTGATGGCATCAAATCAGATTACCTTACATAGCAACCGTTGCCAAGAAAATCAACATCTCAAGCTATATAATCTGTGTTAACACTGTTAAATGCTTTTTTTTTTTTTTTAAAGCCTCATCTAACCTTCATTGTTCAGTAGAAAGTTTTTCCCATATAGTTATTTATGATCTCTTAGCAATAAAAAGAAACACAATCTTGATAAGTGAAAGACTGAACAGTTCTCATGGTCCAAAACAAGTCTGAACAGCAGTCAAAAGAGAGAGCACAAGCATGTTTCATTGCTAGGATGGTTTGTTTGTTATCTCAGAGAATTATAGGAGGAATTAATTTGTCAGTGCTTAGCTTGCTTATAAACAAATTTAGATAGATGTCTGGCACGGGCAGTTTTGCACCTATAAAATAATGCCCATAGAGGAGACCAAAGAGAAAGAAGTTGATTATCTAAAAATTTATCCTTTATGCCTGTCTCTGTAAGGACTCCGGAAAGATGCTGGACTAACAACAATGGAAGCAGGCAGGAGAGAGGCAGTGACAAAGCTTCCTGACACTAGCCTGTGGGAGCACCTAATTCGCATCTTGAAATGAGAGTTAACTACAGTTCTCTGTCTGGTTAGGCTTTGGTCTGTTTACTGCAAGTTCTTCCTGTAGGTCCAGCCAGCTATGATGGCAGTTTTGAGACATTGTTTTATTTATCTATAAATTCTACATTTTCTTCTTCAGTTCTGTGTCTAAGGCTCTGCTAATTCCTGTGCCTGCCCAGGTTAGTCTCAAAAAGGCTGCCCTGTCTCATCTTTTTGAGAGTCTTTGTTCCCTTCATGATGCTCATGAAGAAAACTATATAAACTGGTTCCCATCACCTAAAGCACATTTTTGTCTGTGGACTTGATCAGTGAATGTACTTAGCATGGTTAATTCAATCGAAAGGAAAGGTAGGCAAACTGATTTTCTCTAAACCTTAGCTTGATTAAAGTTAGAAATCCACCTTATTTAACACAGTATTATGTTTACTAACCTTGTGATGATGACCTTGAGGCAGAGTTTTATCCAAGAACAGCCACCTTTCACAGACCCCTCTCATCTGCCAATCCATGTAATTCCTTAAAAGTGTTGGTATTTCTTCATGGTTCTATGTGATTATTTTATTCTGCAATAAGCAGAATCAATATGTGTTAAAGTTGTTTTATGATGCTCTCTAATTTTTCTCCTAATGAATAAAAACCTTAGCTGAGTGAAGTGAAATATAATGCATCATAAGCAATTTTTTGTCAAGAACAAGAGAAATGTGGAAAGAGACAGCTGGATTCACCAACTTATTTCAGTATCATTCACAAAAATAGTTGGAGGAGAGAGTGGTTACTTCCACCCACAGCCTGTAGTTAAGTTTTTAGAGCACTTATCTGCTGTGCTGAAGTGCTGAGACCAAAACTTTCTTTACACGTGATTTACAGCAAAGACTTGAACTTGGTGCTTCCACATCTCAAGAGAGTGTGATAAGTATCGGCTTGTAGGATACTCTGGAATGAGTAAATATCAGTCTCCTTTTGAAGAGGCTCTACTTCATGTAACTAAATATTAATTCAGGAATAGAGTAAGAATGACATTGCATAGTGTGATGGTTAGAGTACTCAACTGGATGGAAAGACAGCTAGATTCCAGCCCCTATTTCAGTGAGTGGTGTCTGCTAGCCATGGCATGGTTTCATATTCCGTTTTGTATTTAAGAAATACAAAATCTCTAATGCCTCAATCCTCTTGTCTCTTCAGAAAAAAGCAAACAAACAAAGAAAAAAACCCAACACAGTAAAAATTTATTTAATGTTCTGAAAACAACTGTTTTGACATTGCTGCATTGTTTCTCCATGTTTTGCTTTGCTAAAAATATGAAAATCATACTTGAAATTGTCTTGTCTCTTTCAGAGTTGCAAATTTCAGCAATGAATGGATGCCCCAGAACGTTAGTTCCGTGGGTATTTTTTCTTATCAAAGTTTATTGAAGAGTTGAAATACAAATCAGACTTTAGATGTTTGCAATTAACTTGGCAAGAATTTTTGTTATTGTTACTTTTGTTTTTCATTCTTAAGCGCCTTAGCTAATGACTGCTTATTTAGCATAAGAAATCTACATGGATTCCTTTGACAGGACAGAAAAGTTAAAAGTATAATTGTTTAGGTTTATAACACTTAAAATATTTGTTCCAGTTTAATTATATGAAGATTAGATTCAGATCATCAGGTTTAAACTTGCCTACTTTAATTTTTTAGAGGACTGAAAAGTGTCCTAAAACTGGACTGGCAAGAAAAAATCCCTCTCCCAGATTATTAGTAATTTAACAAATTGTTTTTGCAGAATTTTAAAATTTTCTAGGCTAGAATAATCAAAATAATCCTGTCTGCCCTGGGACATTCTTACAGTTAATTCAATTTCTTTGCTCTGTTAAAGTTGCACTTTACTGATCTGAATACCACTTCCACTTATTTTGGGATATAAGGAGATTATTAACATTTATGTGACTCTCAAGTGTGCCAATCTCTCTGAGGTTTTGCTTATCTTTTGGTGCATCTTTTGGAAGCTACAGTTTTAAATATTGTAAGCAGATACACAAATGATTACAGACTGATTTGGTATTTGTACAATATATGTTTTAACGTATATTTTAATTGTTCAAAATCTCTACTTTTACTGTATATGAGTTAGGAGTTTCAATTTGAGATAAGTATAAAGATAAATCACTATCTTTGAAGATGAATTTGTTTTTGCTAAAATACTTTTGCAGAAGAGGGAAAAATAATACAGGCAAAACTCTAAAGAAACTAAGGAACTTCAGTGACTGCAGTAGGCTTTGAATAAAATACCAGTTTTGTTGACTGCCAAAGTTTACTTTGGCAATGATAACTTCCCAATGTTAAGTCAGGACTTAACTCATACGAGAGGATAAAGATGGTCTTCCTCAACTATGAAGTGATATTTCTACTATTCTCTCATGAAGTCTCACCTGGAGTACTGTGTTCAGCTCTGGGGTCCACAGCATGAGAAAGACATAGAGCTGCTAGAGTGGGTCCAGAGGAGGGTCACAAAGATAATCAGAGGGCTGGAGCACCTCTCCATGAAGAAAGGTTGAGAAAGTTGGGGTTATTTAGCCTAGAGAAGTATGGGGAGACCATATAGTGGCCTTCCAATATTTAAAGGGGACCTACAGAAAAGATGGGGGAGAGACACTCTGTCAGGGGATGTATTTATCGGACAAAGGGTAATGGTTTTAAACTAAAAGATGGTAGGTTTAGATTAGATATAAAGAAAAAATTCTTCACTATGAAGGTGGTGAGGCACTGGAACAGATTACCCAGAGAAGCTGTGGATGCCTGGAGGTGTTCAAGACCAGGTTGGATGGGGCTTTTGGGCAACCTGATTCAGTGGAAGGTGTCCCTGCCCATGGCAGGGATGTAGAACTAGATGATCTTTANACAGAAAGGGAGAAGGAGGTGTTGGTGTCTTCTCCCTGGGAACTGATGACGGGACACGCGGGATCAGCACAAAGCTGTGCCAGGGGACGTTCAGACTAGATATAAGGAAAAATTTCTTTACCGCGAGGGTGGTCAAACACTGTAACAGGCTTCCTAGAGGAGGTTGATGCTCCATGGCTGTCAGTGTTCAAGAGACATTTGGACAATGCCCTCAATAACATGCTTTAACTTTTGGTTAGTCCTGAAGAGGTCAGGCAGTTGGACTAGATGATCTTTGAAGGTCTCTTCCAGCTGAACTATCCTATCCTATCCTATCCTATCCTATCCTATCCTATCCTATCCTAATCTCTTCACTTTCTCTATTCCAAGAATAATTGTTATTTGAATCAAACATGTTCATGAATCAAAAAAAAATTAACTTCTTTTAATGCTACTTGTTGATAATATGATCTTTATGTAGTTATGGAAACTTTTAATCCTTTCCTGTTCCACGTAAACTTTCATCAAGATTTGCAGAAGCTGCTTGCAAATAAAAGGATGCAGAATCACAAAACAAATGCAAGCATTCTGTAAGAGTTACAGAGTTTCTGCAGGCTTCAAAAATAAGGCCTAATGTCAAGTGCACTGAAGTTAGAGACTCCACTTGACTTCAGAAATCTTTGATTCCTTTTGTGTTTCCTAAGTCATTTTGGCAATCTTTACTGGTGATAAAAAGAAGGTTCTCATCTCTTAACCAGGGCTAATTGTAAATGGTCATGCCGTAGTCTCACTTTCCACTACTTCTGTTATAAAGATATAGAAGTATTCAGTAACTTGTCCTTGTCTAAAAATAGGGCACTCTTCAGAGTTAGATTTATGGTTCTTATTTTGAGGAAATCACTTGTATATGTCTCTCTCTAAGAGGCTTACCCTTGCCCTTCTGCTATCACCAGTATTTCTGAACTTTCTGGTGGTCCTTCTGGAGAAATTTTCATTATGTTTTAGCCAGGGAGTAAAATTAGCCTTTGATATGCATTTTCAAACTTATGAATCACTTACTTTCCCTAAACCAACCAAGTTTTAGTATTATCCTTTGGGTTCTTTTCCTCTCAGGGTCTCCTTTTCTAAAACCATTTTCCATGGGTTCATGATAACCATGGTGGCTTGCATATCTCAAGTGTTACCTCACTGTTGCTGAGAGAGAGGAGTATTCAAGATATTTATCTTAGTATAAAGTTTTCTAGTATCTCTAGATATTTTAATATTGTTTCCCCCTCAAATTATATGTTTTGTGTTAATGTCAAAACCACTTAAAGCATTACATGGCTCAGAAAAATATTTCCTGGGAAATGTTTTCATTTATAAGGTAAACAAACAGAAAAAGTTTCTCTTCTGCACCAGTCATGTTAAGCTATTTCACCTTCTGCATGCTAGTTTACATTACCAAAAGCTTCCCTACAATTTGTTGCACTTTTTAGATAACTGTCCTCATAAGAGAGAAAAGAGATATTTGAGCAGTAACAATGAAAACTATGATTTCATCACTGTGTGGTCAGACTCTCCAAAATGTTGTTTCTCATCTCCACTACATAAGAATTTTGAAGAATAAATTTTATTATCATTAAAATCAGTGGTATCTTTACTGTCAACTTCACAAGGGGAACAAGATGTCAGCTGAGAACTAAGAAATGAGATTTTAGCTTACCTTTTCAACAGAAAACAAAAAATCCGAGAAAATCCTAAAGCCTTTTGGAAATTTGTGGGCAAGGACAGGTGAATATATTTCTTCATCTGTTAGGTTATGTGAATCTCTCTCTCTCTTTTTTTTTTTTTTTTTCCCTCACATAATATGTTGCTCTTAAACTAAAGTAAAACACTAAAGAGAAAAAAGAATGAAAAAAAAAAAAAAAGATTTTGATTTTAAATAGCCATAGGTTTTAAATGAATAGATGAGGTCATGATAGTCTAATGAGATAGCTTAACTGCCTAGTACAGTGATGTATGCTGAAAAATTATTACTGAAAGCTGATCTTCACTGAAACAAGAACAGCACAGAGAGGGTCCTTGGAAAAATGACAAAAGATTTGCTAATTTTCATGATACTTTGCAAATGTTACGGCTGCAGCTGGACCCATTTGTTCAGATCTGTACGTGATAGGGAAACAGCCTCAAACCTCCACTCCTTTTTTGACATACACTTTGGGAAAAATATCTTCCTCAACTGCATTTACACTTTCCCTTCCAGCTGATATAAGCGTGTGTGAAGACACAATCATCAACTAGATAATGCAACAAGACTAAACATAATGTAGATAAAACATATATATATATATATATATACACACACATATGAAAGACTAGATAAACAAAGGGGAAGAAACACAACTTGAGATCTTAATTTCTGTGCTGTTTTTCTTTTCTGCAGGAAACAATGTTGTTATTATGTTGCAAATGCAGGGTCCTGCACCTAGGGAGGAATAACCCCAGTACAGGCTGGGAGCTGAGCTGCTGGAAAGCAGCCCTAAAGAGAGGGACCTGGGAGTCCTGGTGGACAGCAGGTTAACCATGAGCCAGCAATGTGCCCTTGTGACCAAGAAGGCCAACCGTATCCTGGGGTGCATTAGGAGGAGTGTTGCCAGCGGGCCGAGGGAGGTGATCCTCCCCCTCTGCTCAGCCCTGGTGAGGCCACACCTGGAGCGTTGTGTCCAGTTCTGGGCTCCCCAGTACAAGAGGGACATGGAGCTCCTGGAGCAAGTCCAGTGGAGGGCTACTGATTAATTTTGTTGCTAGTATGCTAGCCTTTAAATTGTCTTAGATTTCTGTTACAGCATGTTATTTGAAGGAAATAATACGATACACAGGATCACAGAATTGAAGACTTGTTTGTAAAAAAATACTTATAAATTATTGAATATTATTCTGGGCAGTGACAACTGGGTGTTTCACCTTGAAAGACAAAGCCTTTTAAACTGGCTGTTAGGAAAAAAATATTAAGAAAATTTGACAACTTAACTTTTCTTAATACCTACAGAACAGTAATATATATATATTGCTTTTTCTTTTCAGGATGAAGCCATTTACATATCTGTATTTTAATATACTCATGTTACTATTAAGGTAAGTAGGATATGAATTTTTAAAAGTTTTTGAAAAACAAGGTGATTGAAAATGTCTTAATTTGAGCATCAAAGACCTCTAACAATTTTAGAAAATGGAGAGGTAAAGCTAGTGTATACAGAACAATATAATATTTAAGAATATTGAAGCTCAGCGTTATTGTTTATATTTCCAATGTCTTAGCAACAGTTTGACTATGACACTTTGGACTTAATTAAATTTGAATACAATAGGTAAAATAGAGGTGCTATTTACAAAAAAAAAATATTGTATAAGTATGAATACTCTATAAAGAATCTGTATGAATCTATGCCTTTAATATTGGCTGAAAGAGGGAAGAGAGGAGAGGAGAGGAGAGGAGAGGAGAGGAGAGGAGAGGAGAGGAAAGGAAAGGAAAGGAAAGGAAAGGAAAGGAAAGGAAAGGAAAGGAAAGNGAGAGGAGAGGAGAGGAGAGGAGAGGAGAGGAGAGGAGAGGAGAGAGGGGAAGGGGGGAAGGGAAAGGAAAAAATATCCAGTCACTGAGTATTTAAAAAACATTGTATGGTTTGGTGATTGAGCAAATCAATCCCAGATTACTGGCAGGGCAGGTGAAGAAAGAGTAAGTCAAGATCCTGTGAAACTCAGCCATTTAAAAAGCTCCCAAGAATAGATGAACTCTTTAGAAACAGGTTCGTAGACGCTGTTTGTCAACCAAATATAAGGATAAGGGAAAGGAAGTACTTCTAAAATTACACAAGTTGTTATGTCTGTAAGGGGAACGTGTTTATGCAAATTGCACTGAGACACATGCAACTGTGGTCACTGGTTATGAAGCAATCTGCATAGCATTGTTTATTTATTTATTTTTTTTAAGACAGTTCCTCCAAATTAAATGACAAACAAATTAACAAACAAATTACAAATTAAATGACTTTTTTTTTTTTTTAACCTCATATTGTTAAAGAACTATCAAGTAAAAATAAATATCAAGCATTTAAAAACTCTAGGAATAGAATTAAAGAAAAATTAAGATATATGACATGATTTGCTTAGGTGATTCTCAGCTTTACTTTCTATCTCAATTTTTATGTCTTTACAAACTCACTAGTATACCTCAGTATTTCTTTATATTGACAATATCCCTCAATATTTCTTGATATTCCTTTACAGGAGATCCAACTAAAAAAGTTAGTGAAAGTTTTGCTACATTATTTATTTGTTCCAATATTTATTCCAAAGATAGTCATAGAATCTATCTATTTTTTTAGTTAATTTGAATTTAAATGGAATAAATATCCAGATAAATATACATATTTGTTTGTGGGCTATCTTCCTAAGAGAAGTGGTAGAAATTTGATCAGTAATATAAACCAGAACTACAAGATCAAATATTATATCACTACCTTTTAATTGACTAGTCTAACATAAGACTATACTTTCTATAGAGAAAATTTCCAAGAGATTTTGGAACACATCCACTTTCTGTGAAAACTGTTTTCCTAAAACCCCAAGATGCTATTAGAAAGATTTTTTTTTTTTGCAATTTTAATGTGAAAATAGTCATACAATAGATTCAATACTTTTTAAGATTGTAGGTCAGATTGTGAACTATTCCTCTCTGAGCAGTTTTTCTTTCCCATGTCTCTGTTTTGATGAGTCTCTCATTAGTCATGCTTCCTACATGAGAAAGTATTTACATCCACTGTTTTGCTACGTTTCTCCACTTTCATTATGGAGAAATGATCTGCTTCTCCCAGCTTCAAATATTTGGATTCTTTTTTTTTTTCTTATTTCAGCCTCATGTTTGGTTTGGAATAGAACTAGTTAGTTAGAACCTGGTAAAATTATACACTGGGAATTTGCTTTTCAACTTGTTTGTGAGGAAAAAATACAAATTAAAGTGTTCTCCTGTTTTTTTTTTTTTTCCCCCACAACATTCTACAATATAGAAGGCATGCTATTTTAAGTAAGAAACTATTAAAAGTATTAATTTATTTATGAGGAATCTTTTTTTTTCCTGTAAAACAAAGGACATTTCCCTATAGTTACCATACAGCAACATCTGAAATACCACATGTTTTCCTCAATACTCAGATCAGGAAATGGCAATTTTGTCTCAAATATCTTTGTATAGTAATTATCAGCAATATGGACATAGAAAGATAAACTGTTCCACTCTCACATTTTGGTTATTCATTTAAATTTTTGAGAGATATTGTATTAATAATGTAAATTTTTGTGGAAAAAATGGAATGAAACAATGTTTCTGTCCTTTACTTTCCCCCATCTTTTCTGTTTCCTCTCTCAACTTTGCCAGAAGAATATATGCAGGATATCACTGCCTTAACAGTTAATCAATTTTTTAGACTAATGGTTTTCATGTCCTTTTGTTACAGGTTCCCCCCTCCTTTTCCTTGAGCACTTGCTGTTTTCTCTGAACCATAGCAACCAGTCAAGCAAGCAGAGTAAGTAGCTCCCTCAGAAAACAACACCAGCTCTGCTCCATACATGATCTAGCAAGGACTGCTTCATAGCAACCATTCCCATCCTCCATTACTAGCCTTATAAATATTATTTCTCATGAATGAGGACTCAAGAAGGGTAGTAGTATCAATAACCCTACCAGCACTTCTCTATTCTCTACAAGCAGAAGCAGTTGGAAAGCTCCTTTGTTGGTGCTCAGAGCAGTTTGGATCCTAATGCTGTGAGAGCAATTATTTTTGTGTTAGAAAGATGCCAGCTTGTGGTAACAAAGAACTTTTCAAAAGGCCGTATAACTGGAAATGCGTAACCTAGCAGGACTCCTCTTCTTTGGTAGCTTCCAGTTGTCATTGCAGCAGCTAGCAGCAATAGGAGCACTAGGATGTGATTAGTAATAGTTACTTCACATGGCTTGGCACCAGCACACATTTCCTTACACTTTCAACAGTCTATTGAGGCTTACCTGTCCCACCTGGAGAAGACATTGCTTAAGCTTCACACTTTCCATCAGAGGCTACCTCAAGAAATACCAGTGAGTTTCAGATTTTCCTGCCTTGTAAGGGCGTGTTTTATGATTGCTAGTGATCCTTGTGAAAATGGAACAAAAATGCTCCAAATGAAGCAATAGTATTAATTATGTTCCTAAAAGTAATTGTGCATCACTAAACTTTCATGCAAAGGCAATAGAAGTAATAAAAGTTAATATATAACAATACAAAATTCTGATTACTCTTTTACTGTATATCATGACTTCTTTTTTTTAATTCCTGAAATGATTAATGATACTGAAAAAGACAGATAGACAGTTCTAGGATTTGGAACGAAATCAAGTAACTGCCTCAACGGAAAAAGGGTTGATCTGTTTGTTTTGAATTTATATCCAAACTATGATTTTAAATTTATAAGAATATTTATACAGTTCATTTATAATGTTGACCGAATGTTAATGAATGTCACTTCTCCATGGCAAGGCCTATATGCCTTATTATCTGATTTGCATTTGCACTGGGAGAATAACAAAAATGTCTATATGTTTTAAAAGTCTTCAAGGAATTCCATCATTATAAATTAAAAAACTGACTGATTTAAGGTAGGACACAGCTAATTTTTAAAACATACAATAGAAACACCCTCACATTAAAATCTGTTATTATATCCAATGAACATCAAGTAAACGTATCAAATTACCAAGAATACTGCAAATACCTTCTGGTCAAATAAATTGATGGGTTTATATTGAGAAGTTTTGGCAACACTTCACTGAGGGAGCATTAATAGTTCATCAAACTCAACATTAAAGTTTAGAACGGTTCACAAGATGTTTGAATTTGTACATTTATATTTTCCTACCTTTGTTTTCTCAGGCTGAAACATTTTATACACTGAATAAGACATATTTTGTTTTCTTCAAATGCTGCATTTTAGATGTATTGTTGTACTCTGTCATTTTCAATGCAAGGGACTAATGAACTTTGCAGTAGAATCTTAACTCTTCCTGTGTTTTTATTTCATTCTGATTCTCTCTCTCTCTCCTTTTTTTTAAAGAGAGTTTCGAGAGCAGCACCATGCTAATAAAACTAAAGTTCAGGCTCCTAAAAATGACTTTCTTTTGCTGCCAAATCCCTCTAAAGAGACCTACCTGTTCTGGGTATTTTTTGCACAGCCTGACGTATTCAAAGCACTGCGCAAGGAATAATTGATTATGGCAATTGCCAGTGAGGTGTAGCTTTGCTCTTTAGCGAGCTGTTTGTGAAAATGTTATTCCACTATCTGAAGAAAAGCAAGAAAATAGTCTCCCTGGGTTACTGCAGCTGAGAAAGATACAGTCATTTACTGAGGAGTATTGTTATAGGAAGTTTCAACAGAGTGCAGACATACTTTCCAAGCTGTAGTGAAACTACATGACCTTTCAATTAATACATAAGAGGATAGCTGGAATGTGAGATAATAAGAATAAACATTGAACCAAAGTATTTTATTCACATATGCAACTTTTTTTTTTTCTTGCATTTACCTTAATTTTCAGACAAAAAAAAAGCGACTGGCTTTTCAGCTTTCCTCCAAGGTTTTTTTTTTTTCATTGACGTTTGCTTCTCAAGTTTAATTAAGCTTTATGAATTCCTGTAAGGCTGGAAGACTTAGCAGAGGCTTAGATATGCTTGCCTGGCAAGAACACAGTTATTTTCGGAGTAGAGCTGGTTTTAATTGGATGGTGGAAAAAACAATTTATTGCAATAAGTGAATCAAATTCATGTTAGAAGCTACTAAAATATTTACAGCCTGAAGAAGAAATAAATGATCTGGCAAGATGTTATAGCAATTGATGTGGATGGAAGTCTTAATATGAGGAACAGTGGTTCAAAAGAAAAAAAAAAGGAAAAAAAGAATTGACTAAGCCTTAGAATAGCTCTTAGACCATCTATATTCTGCTGCTTTTACTTAATCAATTAGGCATACCACCATGATGACATCACTTCAAGGTCCTCAATTAATCTACGCCTTTTTATGATCTTTCACACCTTTTGCTGTGGTCAAAAACCTTGTGAAGGATGAAGTGGATGCTAATATTTATACAGCACTTAATGTAATTGGGTCCTGACCTGGCTAGGCACAACAGTTATATAAATATATATAAAAAAAGAGGGTTGCTCCAGGGCTTACCATGCATTAGTTCCTAGAACTGAGTTTTTGCTAGTCCTCTGGGCACAGGAAATATCAGATATGTTCTGACACACTGAGTGTGGTCTGTCAATAAATTAATATTTAACAATCAAGAGAGATTAGGAGCTGAATGTTAACTTTAGAAAAACACTCCAAAATTCCAAACTAAGCTGCTTACCCGAAAGCAATAGGCAAAGCCTAACAGAAACCAATTAACTTGAAGGGTTAAATAGACATTTGTAGAAGTACTACACTTAAGGTTTGAAAAATACAGGTTTAGGAAGAGTAGTGACCTAATATAGAAATGTTAAACATACATTAGGAAAAAAACTCAGTGGTTGAATGGTCAAGGTGTAGGAGGGGAAACTTTTTTCTCTCTAGATATAGAATGAAACTAGAATTTTGACAGAGAGCCAAGTCTTGACTTTTCTTGAAAAATAAAAGTTAAAATGTATGTTAAAGACTAAGTTTAGGTTAAAGAGGTCTCTCTTTAGGTCTCTCTTAAGAAAATTGTTTTTCTTTTTCTAAAATAGCTTGTTTTAAGGAAGTGTGTTCTTGGGTGTTTCAAAAAAGTTTTTCTCTCTGAAGATAACCCTGCAACACAACTGTAAAAGTATGCGTATGTGATGAGTTTACAGAAAAGCCATTCTCCTCTGCCTCACTCAAAAGACTAACAGTTTTGGCTGTCTGCCAGGGAAGCATATTTAAAAAAAAAAAAAAAAGATGTGTCTGGCAAATACATGGAGACACTGAAATGTACAGGTCAAAGTATAGACACACAAACACCTCAAATACAGTACCTGAGGTGATTAAATCATTTTTTGTGATCATCCAACCATCTTTTTATCTCCTTACCAATGCGAGAGATACAGTCATCCGTATACAAGTGACTGCATTTCCATTTTCTGTTCAAGAAATTTATCTTCTAGCTGTTGTTTTGACCTTTTGTTTATATATGTTTATAAACCTAAGACTGAGTCAACCTAGAATCAGACGAATTATTGAAAGTGATACAAGTCTGCTGAATGTCTTACCTGTTCTTTTTCTTTTAGTATTTGTAGGATGTGTTGTAAATCTTTACGAGTGCAATGAAACTTTATATATTGTGTTATCTGGACCTCTGTGGAATGCCAGCCGCATCTCATTTTTGCCACTGTTCAGTGTGTGAATACAGCAGTCTATATTAGAAGACCATTATAATAACCTTTCAAGGTGAAATTCAGCTATTTTTTGTGTGATTTTAAAGATGGATTTTTCTTACTTGAGATTATCTTACATTATTGCCAGAAAACTGGCTTAGGTTTTTCAACAGAAGCTGATGCCACTAGCTCCTCTTTTAATAAATGTATTTTTCCTAGGGAAATAATGATCCACATTTTTGTGACTTCAAAGATTTATTATTCTACATCAATTTTGATCATAAGTATTGGAATATTCGGCCATTCTTCCCTCCTGTCCCAGTTCTGTCTTTCTTCTTTGATCCCTAGTAGATCACAACATTTTCTTGAGAGTGTCTCAAGTTTAACTGTGTGCTCATCACTTGGTCCACACAAAATTTGCTTTTGTGCTGCACAGGGCCTGCTCCTTGCCCATTCCCTGGATGATATAGGAGCATTACTGGTTAGCAGGTTTGTATAGTTTGTCATTTTCAGCCTCCATTGTATCAACTAATATGGTATACAAGGTTTCTGATCACAGCTCTTTCTCTCAGCAACATACACCTGATAAAGAGCTCCCCTAATAGAAGCTGAGGAGAAAATCCAAGGATACCAGAGGGCATGCTTCCTAAGCTGACAAATCAGTATGCAGAGTGCAGTCCTTGGAGCTGCATCTCCCCCTTTTTCCACCATTCCCATGCCTCTCTTGGGAAACTGCACTGGCAAGCAAACTGGAGACCCAAGGGATGGTGAAATGTGGCTTAAAGTCTCCAAGAACTTCTACTGAATGCAGCATGGCAGGATTCAGAAGTGGTACACTTGAAATTTTATCCCATTGCAACTTCTCTGAAGAGTCATGAGGTGAAACTTTCAGATTTGTGTGTTATATTAAGGCTAGGCACACAGGGAGGCAAGAAATAAAGATTTCTGATTAAAAAAAAATCATAAATCCCAATACTAGGAAGCATTTCAGAGTCAATCAATCATTTAGTTATAGTTTTGTTTGTCCAGGTTATTTTTGTTCCTGAATAGCTATAACATTGATTTCAATAGGCTTTGTCACTTGGGGCTCCAGCTAAACTGGAAAAAAAAATTCAAGTACTGCTTGCAAGAACATTAGTAGTTCTAGTACACCACTCCAAACAGAACTGATATTAAAAGGAAAAAAATAGCAAAGAAGAAACAAAACAGCATGTTTTAAGGAAAGATTCTATCCTAGAGGTGCCAAGATATGCTTTTAATGCTGCACTAGGCTATGTTTGGTTTTATAGTCAACAAGAACATCTAGCTGTCTGAAATACTGCAAGTGTATGTACAAAGGCACATACAGCACGGGAAACAAGTAGGAGAACTAGAACTCCACGATCACAGAACTGTGATGTTGAATTAACAGATATGGAGGGACAGCTCACATGATTGGAGTGCTGCAACAGATGTGATGCTCAAAGATGGGTTTCAGGTACTATTTTTGCCTTCTGCATCAATGACTTATTTTTCATAGCTGTTAATGTCCATAAAGAGTGTGAGTTTAAGGGCTAGATAACATGCCTGCCACCTCACCTTAGCTTGAACCTTAAACTAAATTAAGTGGTCTGATCCAGACTGGAAATCTGTTTTAAGGACCAAGTGGTGCCAGGTACATCAAACAGATCAGCTCTCATTGTCCCGAGTCCAGTGCTTTGCATCCCTACACAAAGCGCAAGTTCTAGTAAACAAGAATTTGCTGAGAGAACACTTTGGAAAGAATCTCTGCAAAAGAATTTCTGAGAAAATTTATTTTCCCCAAGTTCATCTTGCAACAGCTTTTGTACTGCTGGCATATTTATTCTGGTACATAGCATGGAAAAGTTCAAGGGAATCTGGAATACTGTAGTCAAGAACTTTCATGTAGTTAAATTCCCAGTCTCCATATAGGAACACTTGTAGTGGAAGGAGTTTGGAGAGATGGCAAATTCTGTGGTGTAGGTTTACCCACACCTCCTTCATGTTAAGGTCCCAGCCATTCCAGTCTGATTTTTCACTCAAGCATGTTAGGGTGGCTAAATATCTTCCTTTTGTAAAGACAAATTAAGAGGAGATTTGGAACAAAGGGGGAGAGCTGTACTACCTGACAGATGTATTTTCTGTGCTGAAATCTATGAGTGAAGGCAACCAACCCTATCCATTCTTTGTCTCTGCTGCTCAGAAGGAGTGTAACCATCTGGAAAAAGGAGGGGGAAATTGTGCTGGCAGTGGAACTCTTACTTTTCTAAAAGAATATTAGATCTGCAGTGGGCTACTTTGAGACACACATAGGAGTCTAAGCTTTAGTAAACAATCATATTTATATAAAATCTGCCTGTGAAAGTATTGCAGGGCTTAAAAATCCCTAGAACAATAAATCTTCTTGTTCTTCCTGATGGAGATAGATTCTAAGGTCATCAACTATACGGATCGGATGAGTCTCACATGAGTGCTTTGGCCCAGAGCTGCACTGGTAATAAACAGGATTTTTTATTACATCTCTAAGTGCTCTATGACATGTGTTAAATTACTGTAGGCTTCACAAACTGCAGCTCAGAAGTGTTGTACAATTGGATAGTTCAAATTTGTCCCTTTGCTGCATCTCAACACAGTGCCTCAGCTTCTCTTGCAAAAGAAAAAAGGCTTTTGTTTCCTTTATTCATTGTCTGGTCAGACCTGTTCAACTTTCACATGATTATGGTAAAGGAACTTAGGAATTTTTCACATTGTCATAGAGGGAAATACTTCCTTACTACACTTCTATTTTTTAACTGCGACGGACCCTTCCATTTTATATCGGTTTGTCTATTATTAATCTAAAGCTGCATCTAAACTGCAGGACCTAGATGCCCTTCTCAGCTCATGACAGCTAGATACATCTTCAGCTTCCTATCAGCCAGGATGAGGTCATGCACCCACCTCCTCCTGGCTGTTCTGTCTATGCTAGAGTATCAAGCAGCACATCTGCATTTACAATATAACCCCCTCCTAAATGAGCTCTAAGTTCAATAGGAACAGCAATAAATTCAGAGATACAAATCTGAATGTCTTCATTCTTTTAGTTTTTAATTTAGATAAAACTTCTGTTAAAATTGGTGAGTCTTTATCTTTCACAGGACCTCATTATTTGGGGTATGCTTCAAAACCTATTAAATTAATGCAAGTATTGAATCAACATTGGGTCAGAGTGTTAATTCCACTTCTGTGATCAGCCCAGTTCATGCTATTGCAAAAATCAAGACTGGCAAAATTATTATGATACACTGTGAATCAGAGCTCCTACCTCTCAATCAAGCCTCTCAGGGAAAAGACACACAACAAGAAAGTATTGTGGACAAATTCAGTGCAAAATTGAGGTATCTGAGTCATGGCATTTTTGCTTTATTCCTGCAGGCAAAGCTAGGGACATATTCAACTCTCTACTTTTAATGAAACAAGTACTTCTGAGTTTCCTAAGCAAAGCTGATTGCCTAGTCCTCAGTTCACGCTTCCATTTTATTCAGTATTTGAAATGAATAACAATAAAAAATTAAAAACAAATCCTATATGTTTGCATTTAAAATCAGATTTCTAAATGTTAAAGTAGCAATATTACAGGGTGAATATTTTGCAAGTGGATATTCCACCTGCAAAGAGAGAAGAAACTTAAAATGTGGAACCCTAGTCAACCAATGCCGCTTCTTGTTATTGAAATACTGAGAAATCTTCAAAAATATTTCTTTTTCTTCATATATTCAGAGACAGGCAGAAATCTTCCTCCACAGCCTTGTAGAAAGAATCCCAAAACATAATCAACCTTGAGGTAGGTGGTGCCCTATTCTGGCTAAGCTATTTTTGTATCACACACATGAATATGAACTTTACCAGTTTCATCTTTTAAGAATTTTGGAAACAATTGCAGAGTAAACAACCTCTGTAATTTTTATTCAGAATAGTAACTCAATAATTGAAGGTTAGCAGTTTGGGTCAATTAGAAGGAAAAAGAAAAAGCCTTAGCAAAAGTTGATGAAGTAACTCTACTGAAGTGAATATTTTTATACTTACTGCTTGTTTAAAAGGAGAAATATTGGAAAGTTAGTGAAAAATAACTAAGGGGGGAATTTAAAGTAGAATAGATATTTGCACTAGCTGTTCTGGTCCNTAATCTTATCTGGCATCATAGTAGATCAGTTAATTTGCTGTTATTTATATCTGAAAAACTGTAATGTTATTTTTCATTTAAATCTGACAGAATTCCAGAAATTATTTTTTAATTATTTGTAGGTATCAATAGAGAAAATTTCAAGGTGAAATGTAGAAATTTCTATCATGTCATATAAATTCTACTCATATTAACTGCTTCATTCTTGGCATTATATCTTTGTTTAGTCGTTTCTTCTGTGTAAGCTAAACTGTCAGTTAGATCAATTTGAATATCATGACATCATATAAATAGTTTTCAGGAATAAAGAAGCAGTAAACATATATGTGGTCACTGTGCCATGTGCTTTGTTTAGCATTCTATTTTTTTGTTTGTTTGTTTTGTTGTTGTAATTAAGACTCACAAAGCTGCCATAGTTTTTCCTGAGAATCATAATATCTTCAAGGATACTCCTGTGATAGAGTCCTAGAGCAAATTTATATTTCTTTCCACCAAACCTTGGTCATTTGACAGATGGTTTAGCTTCCATGGCAGCCTTCCGTTGCATCCATGTTTTGGTCATGGCTCATATTGTTTCAGCTATTTGTTTTCATTAAAGAGTTCAATATCCCTTTACATTTATTCTAAGAAGCAGCTATTATGCCTACCTGCTTCAAAGAGATTTAACCCAACTATTAACACAAGGGGGTTTCATAACTACAGAATTATGTTTCATTAGTCCTATCCATCAAAACATGCTTGTCAGCATCACGAGAAAGTTAAGGCACTCAACATATCAAGTTCTAAGGTCATGCAAATAGATTCTATGCCTGCAGCTTGTCAAGTGCATCCAGCTGGAACACCCAAGGGTCAGGGACAAAACTATGTCTATTATACGTTGGAAAGAAACGTCTCCTGTTGTATGGAGAAGGAGCATATATTTAGTAAAACAAATATTTTTGGAAAAAAAAGAAGTGAGTTGCAAATCCAAAGTCCAAACATGCTGCATATTTTTCCTAGTCAAAAGCATTTGTCTATAGGCCAAGAAGCCAATAGGATGTGTTATGATATTTGTGATAAAATTCAGTCCCATATTCTCAGTAAAAATCATATCAATATTTTTCTTTCTGATGATGATATGTGCTATGCCTCAGTTTTATAACCGTAAGGTTGGATTAATTTAATCACATGTATGACACAACTAATTTTAATAAGAAGATTATAATTTAATTCATACAATAATTCTCACAGAGTTTTCTTGTAAATGTTAAAAAAATCGTGGTCCACCTGAAACAAAATGTAGCCAAATGTGAAGAGTATTAATAAGATACTTCAAGCAGCAAACGTACACCTCCAGGTTAAATTTTCATAGGCAGGCCATTAAATTGGCCTCTTGCATCCTTTTATATATAATTTTATCTCATAAAAATCCTCCACAGGAGAGTACATAGGAGTGTGAGTTGAACCAAACCAGAATTGCACTCCTTTTACTGAGGTGGCTCAGGAAGACATGTTGCTATATAATTTTTGTACAACTTCAAAAATACTCGTGGGTTTTCCAGACAAGTAAGACTATTTCATTTCTAGTTGCGTGCTGGGGGCAAACAGCTTGTAATTGGTAGATGCACCATATTACTCATTAGACCTTGGTTTAAAAAGCAGACGGAGTTCATCTTTGCAGGATATTTTTAATCATTTTGTTTGGAGTCAGGTGTTTGATATGAACAGTTTTCAGTTGGGAACAACACAGAAATGGCTAATAGGTGCCTGTTTATAGTCCTCACTGTACCAGCACAGTGCCTTTTAATCTGTGCTACACAGACAGAGGAAATCCTCTACAAAAGGAGACTCTTTTCTAACATCAGATATGCAATAGTGAGGATGAGTGTATAAACTGCTCATAAAGGCCAATGCACAATTATTAGGTATTACAAATATTGATAATTGCATCACCACAGTCAGAATTAGCACCACACACACACACACACACACACACAAATATATATATACAAACACATTTAATGTCCAAAAGCTGTTACTCCAGTATACTGTTCAGTTTGGAAGTGTATCTGTATTTATTGATACCATGATAAATACCCATTTTTCTTCATCATAATTATTAGAAATGTCTTATTTTTTAAAGGAAACTTGGCTGACAGCCTCTTAGATGTTAGCTTTAAGTGACAACACTATGATGTGATGGTTGGAGTTTTTCCCTTGTTTTCTTTCAATAAATATTTAAAGTTAAATTTGAAAATACAGACATCTTTTCAGTTGTTTTTACACTTAGATGACTATTACATCATCCCATCAAAATGACTTTGTCAGGAGCATGTAACTTTCATTTTACTAAGCAACACATTTTTAAGAGTACTAAATACTTCTTCGCAGAACTCACAGTCACAAATTTTCTCATATAGTTGGAGTTCTTAAGGCCTGCTAAGGCACTGTAGTCTTGAAATAGTTAATGACACATATCTGAGTAAACAATAATTGTTCCCAAAACCTCTATTTGTATAGTAATCCCTGATCCTTCTAAATATAGCCGGTTCAGAGATAACACCCAGGCTTTACTTTTTCTCTACCCAAGATCAAAGACTGATATATGAAGTTTCAGTTCCAAACATCAGTGCAGGATTTTCAGGGGTATTTTTCAGAAAGACTAAGTCATTGTATAATAAAAAACATTCAAATCCATGTGCTGTGAAATACTACCTTAGATATGAAGTAAACGCAGGCACTGTAATATGAAAATCTGGGATTATAAATTTGAACGATCCCTTGTTAAAGATCTAAGGAATAGTTAACCATATTTATCAAATATTAGTGATAGAGCAGTCTTTGATAGTTTGTATATTCTGATTTATTTGAATTTGAATATTATAACGTTTCATGTTAAATCTTGTTTCTGAAATGGGACAAAATTATTCTGAGATCCATGCCAGACTCTCTTCCCATAAGACTGTTGTGAGTAGGTTTTCTGGAGAAACATGGTAATCATGCTGTATTTAGTATTTTAACTCTTTATGCTGTTGCTGGGTGGGTGTGAAGGGAACAGCTCTGTGGGATAATTTTTACATACAGCTTGTTGCAGTAGCAAGGCATCTCTTCAATATAAGAGGGCATTAAAGTTATAATCTGCAAGTCCACATTAAATATCTGTACCACTAGCTATGACTCAGCAGCTGAATTTGCTAAGGAAAATGATACCCCTTTAGGTCTCTGGTGAGGGCATGCTCTGCACCATGAAACACTGCTTATCTCCAAGCATAGCTGTGCAAACAGAGGCTTTGAGGAGGATTCACTTCTGTGACTGAGAGAAGACTGAATTCAACAATTATTTTGTACTACATATTGCAGAATCTATTGCTGCTGAACACAGAGCAAAAGCTGAAAAGAAGATGGTGTCTGGGTTCCTACAGTGGCCCACAGTCCTGCTGGGGTGATGGGATAATTAGTCTGGCTAGATTATTTTAACTTACTAGCCAAAGCAAACTTTCTTCTTCCAGAATCAACAAAAAATAAGCAAATTAAACCAAGCAAGCAAACAAACAAACATAAATGTCCTATCTTTTGAGGCTTCTTTTCATCCCCTGGTCACAGTGCTACGATCTTTTTGCCAGCCCTACCTGACACAGGCAAAACCTGAGGGAGTCTGGACACTCTCTCTGTTCCAGGCTTGAAGCAGAAGAGCAGCCGTTCACTAGGACCTCAGACTTCAGATCTGGTCCCCTGAGGACATACTCCAGTACGTACCTCTTTTTTTTTCATTGAATCTTGAGTTTTCTCATTTCATTGAACTTCCATGAGCCTTTCATATTCCTTCTACTAAATGATCTCCAGTTACATGTCCCCTTTCTGTTATGTCCCAGGACAAGTTAAAAAATAACAGACCTGTGCTCTTCTTGAAGACTACACGGATATTATTGGTGAATTAAGTACTCTTTTTTATGTATTTATGCTACTTCCGTTAATTAAAATGGTAACACATCTTTCCCTAGGAAGTCTACAATCTGTGCATTTTTTTCCCCTAAATTTGAAGTCACATTAAATTGAAAGCAGAAAACAGATGAACAGCTGTCTGTAATAATAGGTTTTTAAGTGTTTTACCAGACACTTCAACCGTTTTTGGTATACAGATAAGGAAATGGGACATATGGCAATGGTGAAGAGCAATTATGTCATTTTTTTGAACATGCTAATAACACATACATGTAATCACAGTCACTTTAAAGCTTCTTTTATTTGAACCTCTTCATCTTCAAGTTTTCTATAATTACATCCTAGCAATGATGCAAATATTACCACGCAAAGTGTGAATACTATCATACCTCTTAAATGTCTACCAGAGCCAATGCTTTAATAATATAAATTACCTCAGGATTGAAAGCATATTTTGCAATGACTCTGTCTAGCTGTCAAAATTTTTACTACTACACATAAAAAATAATGGAATTATATTTGCAAGGCCATGGCATTTATGAAGCCTTTGTAGTATGTTCATTAAACTTTCTGCAATATTCATTTTATTATCAATTCTTACCTCATTTTCTGCCAGTGTTTTTCACTTACAGCTAACCACGTTAGATCTTCAGTCTTCCCTTATACATATATACATATATGTATTTCTGTACAACCTGACTAAAAATATGTCCGGAAAGTATTGTGTGCATTTCAGATTCATGAGTACTTTTCACTAGACTGTGCATTTTTTCTTGTGATTACCCTTGTAATGATTCTTCTTTGTTGCTGCCATACAAAAGTTTGATCACAGTTCGGAAGAGGTAGGTGAAAGAATAATGATCTAAGTTGTGTGCATGTGAATTGTGACCATTCTTGTCGCTGGGAAAACTAGATAAATGATAAGCAGAAGACACTCTTGTCCTTGACAGTATGACACACTGAGTGAAGGCATTATCATGTTTGCAAAGGTGATTAATTTAAAATATAATATGAAGTGCCATATAGTTTCTGGCTGGTATCCCCTTTTGAAAGCCATTTTCTTTGTTGTGATCTCAGGAAGAATGATAAAGAAACCATTCTGTTTTACAAATTTATACTTATATATCTTTTAAAGACATAAACCTAGCATGAACACTGATGTTAGTTCAGTGATAATCTGTGATAACCACCAATTACAATGGGTTGCATCCATCTTTGGCAGAGGTCCCTGCAAACAGATGAGCTTCTTGGTGCTTTGTACACTGATTTAAAGAGCTGACACATTAAATACACAAGACAGACAAGCAAAAGAGAGAAATATCCTTTCTATTTACAAACATTTTTTAATTTCCTGAAGTTTCATGTAGATTAATGAATTGGTGTCTGTGTCTCAATGAAGCTTCTTCATTTAATTCATATCAGCTTGTGATCTGGGCCCATGTAGAAGTAACCCTATTTGATCCAGTTTCCAGAAGGCCAATTGTTTAGTAAACATTACAAAATGCTGTAGGAAATTCTGCCTGCAAGCTATAAAATCTGTTCTATTCTGTATTTTGAACCTGTGGACTTTTTACCCATTATGCTAAGAGGTGATACAAAGAGCATGCTTCACTTGTAGCTGTGTGCGTTCATAACATTTGCAAATTAGACTGTAAAATTTTGCCAGGCATGTCTCTGAACTTATCTGAACACCTTTTTTGAGCAATTTTGTCAGCATTATATATGAATTGTGGCAACAACAGAGAAAAGTCTAGTCTTCTCAGTACTATATAATTATAGAGCTGTGTTTCAACAGCTTGCTCCTCTTTAGAGTGGAAAACAGAGCATGAAGCTAGAGAGAGGAAAGTCACTTTCTTTTCACAGAATCACAGAATGGTTGAGGTTGGAAGGGACCTCTCGAGATCATCTATTCACCTAAAGGATGTCTTGGGAAAAGGTGAAGAGGGGAAAAAAATATTTTTTCATGTGAATTTATATGTTTTCCATGTGATATTAAAACTAGTACAAGAATTAAATAATAATAATAATAATAATAATAAAAAAAACAGCAATAAAATTTGGTCTGAAGGGATGACTGTAGCAGGTAAAAAATACGGTGTTACCAAAAATACGAATGAAAGAGCTTTGCTGGTGCTCTGACAGCTTCACATATATCTAGTGCATTTAAAAATGTGGAATAGGTACCTAAATTAATTTTTTGTAAAATGTCTAGATTGGAAAACAAAAGAAACTCACCAGATCATAAGGTCATTGTTAAAAATGGTGTTTTAAAATCCTACAATGAAATTTATTAGTGGTTTTTATGTGTTCATTTGTATGTGCTTTGCACTACTTAAGTATCCAAAATAACAGGTGACAAGTAGTTATTTTTCCTGCATAGAAAATTCAGGTAAAAAGCTCACATTCTTTTTAGTATTAAAAACAGGTCCTTGGAGAAAAATATTTTAAAAAAAGTGTAAGGTATCAAACAGTTTGATTTAACTGAATCCAACTGAGACATTTGGGATATAGCATATTTGAGTTTATTTTAACAAAGTAGACTAACCAAGATTGTGGTTATCTGTCTACGTATGAAAGAATTCATCTATAAACAGTCATGGCCATCATGGTCTTCAATAACTGGAAAAAACGCTTTAGTCACGCCCTTATTTAAGGAAGGTAAGAAGAAAGTCCACAAATAGGTGTATGTCAGAAATTAAAGCATTTTTAACACCATTTGAAAACTAAATATCTAGTGAGTATTGAAAAGGAAGATGTTCAGTTTCTGAATGAGAATATTGGCCAATAGGAGGTTGTATTTAGCACCTCAAAAAGTTTCCTCTCCCTAATAAGCAATGCAGAAATGCTTAGCTAATAAGAAAGCCCATAGTTCATTTAGTTATTTGCATTCTTGCAGTACAAATACAGAAGCTATTCTTAACATTTCATCTCGAATATATATATAAATCAAATGCTCTGTACTTTTCCTTGTGTATCTCTAGTATTTGTAACCCTAAACCTTTTTTTTTTTTTTTTTTTTCTGTCTGGGGAAGGTAATAAATAAGTAAACAAATGACACAGAGTAAGTATTCTCCAGCTATGAAAATGGCATTAGTTGTGCAAATGGAGGAATAGAAAAAGAAGCTTCCCTTTCCCCTGATTATTCTGTATATATTGCTGAAAATAATTTTTCTGAATTCCTAGGCCATCTGGATTTTGTCTTTGCTCTTTATATTTTCTACTCCAAATGACTATATTCGTAATCTCAAATCATGCAGAGCAGCTATTATTTATGTCATATAGATCTATATCTTTGTTTATAATTAATAAACACGGTAATTTGAAATTCAAATATGTTCACGTGGTTTCCTTACTTTATAAGTGTTGTATGCATCACAGATAGAGAGGTGAGAATCTATTCTAGGAAGATAGCAGAGAAAAAAATGCAGAAGTGTAGGGATTGAATTTATAAAACCAAGGCATGTAACACTTGAATACTCAGTAAAAAGTTTTAAATGTCACTGGGGAAATGCTGGATTATTGACATCTGAGCAAAAGACTTGTCTATTTCTAATGAGAGGTTTGAACAATAATAGCTAATGACATTAGTGATGATATAAAAAGCTGGCAGACTGTTAGGGACTTAAAACCTGTGATCAGCTGCACAACTTAATGACAAAGTTAAGCAAAAAACAGAATATTTTCAGAGCTTGTAGGAATCTTGCAAAACATCCTGTCTGAAGCTACTAATGCCTGCTTTGTCATTTTTACAGATAGAATAGAGGAAAATGAAACTATTACTTTATAGGATTTGACTTCAGAAAGTAAAAAAGTCAAGTCCATGACAGTTTAAAGCACAATACAGGCAAAAGTGGTGTTTAAATGAATCAGTTAAAAAATAGGTGTTGGTGATTGAGACTTGTTTGACTCTTAAACAAGCATAAGAGAATGACTTTTGACTAAATATGTCAGAGAGCTGCAACAGTGCTATGGAGCATCTGCAGGAGAAATATTATGCTTTTACCACAAAGCTTACTGTGGAAAACACTCACTGACAGCATAGTTTCACATCAGGCATGGTTTCATAATGTATACAGCTCAAGAACAAAATTGTTAAAAAAATTATGATATAGGGAAAATATACAACTGTCTGCCAAATGTAGCTACTGCCCTTTGAGAACGTTATTAGAGATTTGTAGATTCATCTGTTTGCAAATGACAATGTAGGGGCCCCTGAGAATACTACAGTCTAAACACTGGTGGGGCTGCTAGCTACATCAAGAGCTAGCCCTTATATATCTCCATATTGATAATAAAACTGTATTTGGAATCCAGTTATTTCATCTTGGTTTCCTCATCCTCTTATTATCATATGCAAAGTAAATATGCACTATTATAACTATATTTTACATACAATTTTTCATTCACTGGCAATGTGTATGATTGGTGATAGATCAAATTCCTACACTGTCTACTAAAAGCCATAAGAAATACTAATTGCAGAGAATATTTCCCATAATTATATGCCATAAATCTTATATTTCTAATAATGACCTCCATTTTCCCTAGGAAATGTTTTTGGGTTCACAGATCAAAGATTATCGAAAATCATTTCCCAGTCATATAATGTATTCCTGAGTCCATTGCTGCTGTTTCCCTTAGGAAAGTGCAATGATCAGATAATGTTAAGGACATTGCAATATGCTCTTTTGTCAGAAAGTCATTAGATATTTTCATATTAATGTCATGACTCTAAGATCAGCACCAGCCACAGATCACTTATTTACTTTTTAAGCATTTTTTCTCTAACTCCTAAACACACAAACATATCCTACCACCATTTCAATCTCTACTCCCCAAGTTTTGTTTGTTTGTTTGTTTGTTTGTTTGTTTGTTTTTGCAGAAACCCTCTCTCTTCCAAAACATTCAACCCGAAAAGAGCTACCAACTCTCAATCTTTGTTTTTGCATTTCCTTGTAGGCTTTTATTGACTCCAAGCCAAAGCATCATTAAAAGCAGCTATTCACTGATTGGAAGGAATAGTTTGGCTATCTCTATTCCCTTTGGGTAGCTGTACTCAAGGTCACACTCAAGCTTTTTGCCTTTATAGACAGATCTAGACTGTGAGTTAATACCCCTGTGTCTGAGTTGCTTTGCCTTGAGAAACAGATGACTTGATCTATCCTACAGGCAGAATCTGAGCCAGTCAGTAAGCAGCATGAACAGCTACGGACATTTGGTTCAAGTCCCATCATGTTGGTACAGACATACGTACGATGAACAGGCAGACTTCATTCCATCACTAAAAGCAGTCAGTGTCCTACTTTACATCTGGCTATGTATTGGGTTTACGTGGCAAGGGTTTGGTGGTAGGGGGCCTGCAGGGGTGGCCTCTGTGAGCAGAGCCCAGCAGCTGCCCCATGTCAGATCAGAGCCAGCTCCAGCTGGCTCCAAAAGGGACCCGCCACTGGCCAGAGCCGAGCCGGTGAGAGACATTGGTTGTGCCTCTGGGAGAGCCGAGTTAAGAAAGGGGAAAAAACTGCTGTGCAACAGCATCTGGGAGAGGAGTGAGAATCAGCCCTGCAGACACAAAGGTCAGTGCAGAAGGAGGGCAGGACGTGCTCCAGGCACTGGAGCAGACGTTCCCCTGGAGGAGCCCACGGTGGAGCAGGTGGATGTGGCCTGAAGGAGGCTGCAGCCCCTGCAGGAGCAGGCTCCAGGCCAGAGCTGCAGCCCATGGAGAGGAGCCCATGCAGGAGCAGGGGATCTGGTGGGAGCTGCCGCCTGTGGAGTACCCATGTTGGAGCAGTTCTTGAAGGACTGCAGCCCATGGGAATCCCTTTCCATCATATTTTCTCCCTCTTTTCCTTTGAGGAGGGGGAGTGAGAGAGCAGCGATGGTGGAATTCAGCTGCTGAGCAGGGTGAAGCCACCACAGGCTGTAACCTTTAGCTCCACCTTGTCATTTATGAAGTCTCTTAAATACAAAGGTCCCAGCATGACTGACCTCCAGTCCTTTCCTGCTTATGGAAGAAAAATATGTCATTGATTGCCTTACCGCATACATATTGGATCTCATATTGGACATTCCAGAAGAAGGGCTCATAGAAGAAGCTCGCTGGGAGGACCTATGCTCAGGCAAGAATTCTGACCCCCTTGTTTGAGGAGGGTTTTCAGATTACGGTGTGTATACAACAGGGAATTTTATCAGGAACTGGGAATTTTATCATTTTACAGGGATATTTTATCTGGAACTTAGATAACCATATATTCACATCTTTAATTTCTTGAGAACATGGCATCAGTAGAATCCCAAACATCTGGTTTCCTGCAATCTGCTTATCCTCAGCCATCTAAGCCATTGATTTCAATAAGAAGTGAAAGCAGTGCTCACTGCAGAATGCTCACTGTACTAAAGGAGGATTTCTTCAGGACTGCAGATAGAAATTGTACACACCAGGCTGTCACTGTTTTATCTATTGCCTTCAATAACATGATCACATGTGCTAGCAGATGGAGACTGTTTAGAATGGATGAGAGTAATTCATTATTTCTTTATTCATCAGTTTGGTAGTTACTCTTTGCCAGAATCTTTGCTATTTCCTAAGTTTTGATCAGGAATTGATCAGAAGGTTGTCTGACACTACACCTTTGTGCATAAGGACTGAGATATTTTCCAGACTTACTAATGCATATCTAAGCAAAAATTCTAGATGAAATTTAATTTCAGTATGATGAAGGGCATGCACGTGGCATTCTGACTTCAGAGTCCAATTTTACTATAGTGACTGAACTTGCCCATGTTTTTGCATTCTGCATCCAGAAATGTCTTTTCAGATTTTTTGGCTGTTTAGAGTTGGTAGGGTTGCCCTTTAAAGAAACAGGGAATTGTAGCTACTGACAGCTGCCTAGGAATATAACTGCTGATCTTTTAAGCACATGGACCAACAAACACAACATAGTGCCTTCTTCTGTACCTCCAGTTCAAAGTCCTCACAATTAGTTCTGAAGATGAACATAATCTTACGACCCCAGCATCTCACAGACCAATTCTTTCTGATGACCCACTATGACTGTCAGGATTAAAAGGAATTATTTAACTAAATACCTTGCTGAACAGGAAACATGGATATAAACATAATCTAAAAATTAGGTATATCCAGATTAGAACTTTAATCTTTTTTTTTTTTCCTTCCAAACCATATTTTTTCAAACTAACATATGATATTCTTTATAAGGCATAAATTGCTACTTGTTGAGAAAATGTATCTCTCCTTCTTACTTTTAGACAAATACCTGCAGTCGAATTCTCATTTTGTATCAAAACTCTTAAAACTAATTGATGATAAACAAATATATTTTAGGATGATTTTATCAGATATACCTGGTTTCAATACACTTCATTCACTGGACTTCTTTTTAGGCTATCTTGTTAATGCCCCTAAGCTCGGTGCCAAAGGAATCACAGAGTAGGTTGCAATTCTGCATCTTATGAGTATTTTCTTTGCCATCCTATATCTTTGAATTGGGTATCATATATATTGTAGATTTTAGGGAACAGTTCAGTTTCTTGTTGTCCATGAAGAGAGCAAAAGTCAATGTACAATGAAGATGGCTTTCAGTGACCACTAATAATTATGCTAAATTATATTTTCCTGCTAGAAAAATATAATAAAAGCTAATATTTGAAAAAATCACTTTCTAAAAAGCAAACCAAATCTTAGCATACATTCCCATAATGCTTTCATATGCCTCAATTTCATAGATTAGGCCAGTTAGACAAATAAATATTAAACAAACAAACAAACAAAAAAACAGTCACTACAAGTTTCTAATTGGACAGTGTCTTCCAGTTCTGTGGTGTGGATAGAATACCCCTGGAAAAACTTCTGGTCTGGTCTGTGTTTCCTATCTCAGTTCATTTAAGTTCAGTTTCTGGGATTATATAAAAATCCATGTTAACTTGTCCTTCATGCTAGGTGTTCTAATCAGCATAAAGGTATTTATGGGCCATAAACTTCTATAGTGGAGAGTATTATTCAAGCTGTAATATGGAAGAAAATAAAACATTTTATTCCTCAGCCTTATTCACTTTTCAGTTTTTGACTGTTTATTGATTAAGGTGCTGTACTGACAGTCCTGAGGGAAAATCCTTTTTGTTCCTCACAGCTTTATCAATTTTTCCATATTGTTTTAGGTAGAACCTAAATCTAGGAAATCACTTCAAACTTGTGAGTAGTCTCATTTCAAATAGATTATGCATGTGCATAAAGCTCAACAGTATAAAAAGTTTAAGGCCTCGGTTGTAACAATCTGAGGATACCAGGCATGGAAATGGAAAGAGCTTAATTTCAAATTCCTTTCAGCACTGTTCAGTGCTGTGTCTGGGGTTTTATCATAGCTGCACACTTGTCTATTAGACCAGCAGCACTAGCATCAGTTCCAATGACCACTCTACCCCTAACGTCATCTTCTCACGTGTATTGAACAATTAGAAAAATAGTAATGGAAGGTGTAAAAGAACTAAGTACACCCTATAAAACCAAGCAATCTTGGGATTTTCTTCCCCTTAGTCTTTTTCTTTCTCTATTGTTATTTACTACAGATCTCGCAGGGGTTTGGTGAGAAATTTGATAAGGAACCTGAAGGTCTTCAAAGCAAATTAACAATCAAGTTTGTGATGCAGCTACTTTGAGGTTAATCTGATATAATTCCTTAATATCCAATACATATTAACATTTCTCATTTGTGACCAAATTGGTCGTTACAGTTTCTATAATGTAAGTAGAAAAGGCGCTGCAGCCTTTTATGACATCTTCTGAGATATCCTGTGCTTTGTTTTGTTTCATGTTCTATTCAAAATAGAGCTTTCAGAGGGTCTGACACTGGTATCTACTTTATGTATACATATATATTTACACATAATAAATATACATAAATATATACACAGTTGTATGTGAATATTTACATATATTTTTATGTAGACACATACACTGGGGGTACAACTTTCAGTTGACTAAAGGACAACAGAACTGGCCCAATGTTTGGATACTTTCTCTTTAATTCACACTATTTCCTAGAAGTCACAAGCCATAATGAGCTCAGTGGAAGCACATGGAGTTTGCAAACCTTTTCCTCTTCCTTCCTTTTCCACCCTCTTTTGTTAAAAGATTTTTTTTTTTTCACATTAAGCAACTATTTTCTAATCTGAAGTAAAAGAACTACCTTTAGGGAACATTAAAGTCTTCTGAAGTGCATTCACATGGTCAACAACTAAAAATACATTTACTACTCACAATGGAGCTACAGAATTCAACATGTGAGCCTTGTTATGGGTCTTACTGGAAAGGCTTACTTAGTTTTAGTCTGGTATTCTGACTGAAAAATATTGTGAGGAGAGTAAACGTATTGTCAGTGAAGTGACTGATTCAAATACTTTACTGAAAATTTTCCTTTCAGAATACAGAAAAGATAAATTTACAATAAAGGTGCAGTAATTATACATATTAAAAAAAACCAACAACTTAAAAATCTGAATAAACACTGAAAAACACCTATTAAGGGTGAGAGGTAAAGAAAACAGCCACACTTGAAATATGATGATCCCTTTTCTCTTTCTTGTTCTTATTTTGCACTCACAGAGTCAATATAATGCATTTTTGCAGAAACAACAAAATGCTCCCTTACCATATCTTTTTGATGCAGGAATCATATATCCAGCTTATGTTCATGTTGCTGTATAAATAAATATAGAACTACAGCACATTTGTTTTTGATTGCCACTTCGGTATCCCTTTCACTAGAAAGCTAATCCAGGTTTACCAAGAAACTCTAATTTTGGTTAGGCTGGGCTAACATTAGCATACCAGTAAATACCACGTGAAGTGTACTTGCATGTCTTTTCTTAGCTTTCAGAATTTACTGCTATGGTTTCTATTATTTCCAGATGACAGGACATGGTGCTGAAAAGTATGGGAAAATATGGTTAAATTAATGGGCTTCCTGCAAACTAAATCATTCTAAATCATAGAAAGTGGCTTCTGCATTATCGCATTGTTGCTTAAAAGCAAAAAGGCAAATTACAGTGCTGGAATTTCCTTAAACAGATTATCTGATGAACTGATTCCTGCAGAGGTGGAGAAATGCCATATATTCTTATGCTTGATGTACATGCCTTCTCCAGAAGATCTTTATTTCTGTGACAAAGTCATGGGCAGTGAATTTATATTCCCACTGGATATGTTACCATTATCACAACACAAGTATACAGATTCTATCTAGACTGAATATTGTTCAGCTTTCTTCATTTAAGAGAGCTCAGATATTATTCGATTGATTAAAGCTCAAAATCAGAATACCTTTGGAAAGAGAGGTTGATTTTCTTCACACAGGAAATTAAGACTGGCTGTTATTAATTTTCAGATATCAGAGGGATGCAAGAAAAAGACATACTGGGGCTTGTTAATTACTAGATCTTAAAAATGTACCCACTCTAAATGGCAGCCTGTTGCAGATCTAACATAAAAAAGTCTTTAAAATAATTTTTTAATCATTGGAATGCTTTTTGAGGAATATGTCTCTCATAATTGTGATAGATGAATGTGTGTCTTCTGTTAGATTTGGCATAAAAATCTGTTTTTTGAAAGAAATGCAAACATGTTCCTATGCTCCCATCACTTTTTTTTTTCCTTGTAATATTACTGGAGATGCTAAAAGATACTGATGTTCTAATAGCTTTAAAATGTGTTTTGAAGGTTATAAAGGTGCCAAAGAAAACTCATGCTCTGCCTATGGGAATATTCTTTCTATTTCCGGATTGATTGAGAAAGCTGTCTTAAATTTTTCTATGGACCATAGTATTTATGTGAACTTACCTAGTCAGGTTGCTGTATTTGATGCTTGCAGATACATTACAGAATCCCAAATGTAAAGCCAAATTACAAGCAAGTACTGCAGGCATCATCTGCTAAAACCTATTGGCACTAGCTGTAGAGTGTCTCCTTATCAGCATTCTCCCTGTGCATATGGTTTATACAGAAGGAATGAAATATACTTTAGAGCTGGCAGGAAGGAACTGTTGTCAATACTACTGTGAGAGAGCGGAGCATATGGTGATTCTGTCATGCATTCCTGCATCTCAGCTGGATTCTCACGTAGGAAAGCAGTATGCATTTGCCTCTTAGCTGCTGAAGGTGGCTGCAATAACTTCTGGGTAGACAAAGAATCGTGAAATTGTAGGGAAGTAACCCCAAGACATCATTCAGCCCGTTGATTTGACCAAGGCAGAATTATATAGATCAACAATGACAGACATTGAAGACACTGATGATGAAGTTGTGAAGACACAAACTTAGACAAATTTAATTTCAGTGTTTTGCTATTCATATGTCTGTCCTAAATCTCCCTTACATTAACTTCTTTCCTACTTATGACGAACACAGAAAACCATCAACTCTGCTCCTCCTTACAGCAAACCTCCATTTATCTGAAAACTGCTATGTCTTAGCCATTCTCACTCATTACCCACCTCCTCTTCTTACAGTCCTACAGTCATGCAGCCTTTATGTGAGGCAATGTTTTCTCAGCATCTGGCTTTTTTTCTTGTCTCCTCCACTGGAACCACATTCTTGAAGAGAGATTGTCATAACCTGGACACAGAGCTGGACACAGAAGGAAGAATGTTGTTGACAACAGAGAATTAAGATATGTCTTCCAAGGCATATTTCATTATGTTTTTTTTTTTTTNCATCAATTTTTGAATCTAATTCAGTCTTTGTGTTCCACACTGAACTCCATATCATTTTCAGCTGGACTATCTAATTAGTTGTTTCAGCTAGCTGTTGTAACAACAACTGTTGTAAACATTTATTTGCTATTACTGCCTACCTGATGTTTCCCATGTGCACAGATACTTTGCACTTGTCACTATTAAATGCCTCATTTTTCTATTGGATGGCACCTCCAATGTGTCTTCATTGTCATGAATTCCCAACCTCATTCAATCTACGCATTTAATAATACCACATAACTAATGAGGACACTGACTTGAGACAGATGTCAGCAGAATTTCACTAATTACCTGCTTTTGTTTTGACACAGGACTCACTGTAATTACTTTCAGTGTGATACAACTAGCTTTATATCATCTGATATTTTCATTGAGGCCATGCTTTGCTTGTGAGAAATATACTAGTAGTGCTGAAAACTTGCTGAAATCAAGCAATATATCAGCTGTTTCTCCTCTACCCATGTAGTTTGCTATCCTGCAGGAGAGAGAAATTAAAATGATTTGAAATACTTTTTTGTTGATAACATGATAGTGGTTATTCATTTTTCTGTTTCTAGTTTTTTTTAAAACTATTTGAATAGCTCTCCCAATATTTTCCTCAAAGCTGGTGTTAAGCTGATTGGCCTGTTATGTTCTGGCTTACCTTATTACCATTCCCACTTCTTTCAAAACTGCATGTTTGCATGTCTTCCTATTCTTGCTAATTTCTCAGAGATAACAATTCATGATACTGTGATTTCATCAGCCAGCTTTTTAATTACACTGCAGTGAAGACAAGCAGTTTCAACTGTTTTGAGAACATCTAACATTTAGATATTGTTTGACCTGTTCCTTCCTTATTAGAGGAGGTTTTACCCTCTGTGACTCGTATTAACTATGACATTTTCAGTAATAACTTGCAAAAAAAGTATTGAACTCTTCACTTTTCCTGGAGCAGCCTGTAATAGCTCACCCACTACAATAAGAGGTGAACTAACCTTTTCCTTGATATTCCTCTTACAGAAGGATTTCTTGTTATAATTTAGCTTCCTTGTTAAAGAGCTTTGGTTTTGTGTTTTCTTTTCTTCTTACTCTCTTCCTATGCACTCATGCTACTTTTTATATCTGACCTTAGTAATCAGTCCAGGTTTCCACTTTTTTATGTTTGAAATTCACAAAAAGCTCATGATTTCATCAAACTCATCTCTTATTGCACCTTTACTCTTTTCTCTGCAATAGTATATTTTGCACTTGTGCCCTTAATATTGTTTCTTTATGGAACTGACAGTTCAATTTAATTTCTTTTTTCTCTCCTAGGACTCTTTGTTCACCAGTTTTATGAATTTACTGAAGCCTACCTTCTTTAAATGCCTTGTTTTTGTTTTGTTATAGCTCCTCATTCTTATCCTAAGGATCATGAACTCCATCATTTCATTCTCTCCCAAGATATTTTCAATTTAGGTGTTTTTAATAATTTCCTGCTTTTTGAGGCATTTTCGCTGTATAGAGGTCTCCAATTCTTATATTTAAAAGTTGTTACTGATGCAAATGAACTAACCAGGAGTCAGTGTCTCACAGTTACTTGGAAGCTTGGTGTTTTGGATGACTTTGTTGATTCCTCAGGTTAAAAAAGCAAACAAATTAAGAAAAAAACTTCCTGCTTCCTACTCTCTGTGGTGCTATATGGTGGATGAATTCTATTACAGCAATACAATACTTTCACCTTTGCCATCACTCATGATTTTCTTTCCACTTGAGGCAATATGCTGTTAAGAGAGAATATATATATTGCTATGTCCCTACCTCTTCCTTTTTCCTTATCAGTCTTTGCAGGACAGGCTCCTCCCTTTTATATTACTATTCCAGTTATTACTACTACTACTACTAATACACCAGCTCTCTATTACACCTAAATCCTCAGACCCTATTTCCTTCTGCTTTACCTGTTGGCTCAAGGCAGGCTTGAACAACTGTGTTATGGCTGTGGCTGGTTTAAGGGACAGGAGAAGCAGCACAAGATAAAGGTTTCTGTACTCTCATATTTCATTTCTTCCTCCTTGTTGGTAACTGGCCCAGACACTAGGCACAAAAGCCCAGCGTGCAAGTGAGCCAAGCTGCTGTAATGTCATTTACCTTTCATCAGGAGCCTCATACCTTATATGACAGTTGTCTCTTTTAGTAGCTTTCTGCCACATATTTCCAAGCCCTCACTTGCTCATGAAATGTGTTAACCTGCTCCTCAGCAATCCTTTTCTTGCCTTATCTTTCACTGACATAATTCACTGATGTGACTCAAGCTGCTGACTTTGCTACTGACCTTGCATGGTCGAACATGTACCTTAATTATTGTCAATGTTGTGGTCCTTCTGGAGAGGGAATATTGATCACAATCTTAAACAAATGGTCATATGCAAATTAGATAATTATCTTTGATTTTGATTCTTATAGCTTATATGTCTGAGTCAATGGCTCCAGGCTAGCTACTTGCATCTTATGACATGAATCCCTTGCTTATTCTTGTCAAGTAGTAGTTACTTATTTTCCCTGTAAATATTTTTTCTCTTTGCCTCCTTTTCTCAGATCTTATTCTGGTTGGTGGTGCTGGTGCTGTGTTCTTCCAGTCAGCTGGAATGTACCTATTGACCCCTAGTTTCCCAGGGAATTAAAAAAAATAAGAAATATAAGCAGAACAGAGAGCAAGTCTACTGCTTGGTGGATTCATCATGTTGTATTATATTCCATCACAGAACAATTCACTTCCCTCTCTCTTGGCCATCAGGAAAAGTATTTTATTAAATAAAATAAATATATAAATGAATATATATATAATATATATATATATGAATAAGGGACAGCACCATCTCTGGCAAATATATAAAAGCAAATCTATACTTGAAAGTGACGTCAGCCTCATGTGATGTGATCTTACTAGTTTGCACTGGAATCAAGAGGTTCTGTAAAAAATAAATTTGACAACATTATTCCACCTTTATGATGTATATCCTTATTTAAAAGTAAACCAAGGAATTGAAATACATTAAACTGTATTGCAAAAGAGTGTTTTTTAGTAGGGTAGCCATAAAATGTTCTATCCCCTATGGGTTTTGTTTTTCCACCATCCGTTACAGATTTTCTAAGCACATGCTGCTTGGAAATATCTTCTCCTTTTTTTCCAGTGGTTTAGAATGGACATGCTTTTCTCAGCTCACACAGACACTTCAGCAGTAATGGTATAGAAATCCTCTCTATCCCAGAGACTGATTTATTAGAGGATATAGTCTGGGCAGAGAAGACCTTTGCTACTTCCCCACTGGGAAAAATCAAAGTTGGAGAGCTAAGAAGTCCTGTGTCCTGCTTTTTCTCTTCAAACTGTCCATTGGTAGATTGTACTGAAACTTAAGACGTTGCACATACAGACAGATACTATACTAGTAGAGAAATGGAAAACTCAGTACCTGAGCTCTTTGAAAGTACAGACTGTGTGTAAAAATCTGACTTTGCACTTTGTAGTTTTATATGGTAGAACTGTAAATGTGGCTAAGGCATGAAGAAAAGACAGACACTAGGGAAGTTTTAAAGTGAAGAATATTGTTGAGCACCTTGAGTGTGTTATCGTTAATGACACTTTACTAGTGTTCGTATGGCTGAGGGTTTTTAACAGATCTGTTTGTTAGAGTTGTGCCAGTCAATTTGTATCCTCACAGAATCTATAAAAGGGAGTTATACTGAAGGGCAAGGGGAAAGTATAGTAGGGGAAATAAAGGAGAAGGAATATATTTAACTGCCCTGCTTTTGTCTATTTTGAAATATTCTAGCAGTATCTCCTTTACATCTATTTGGTTTTCCATGAACATAAGATTACTGCATAGTTAGGGGAAGTAGATGATGGCACTAGGGGTTACCCATATTCCTTGTGAAAACCTTGACTGACCTACCACTAGCCACTGGCTTTGATGAGACACTCCATCAGCAATCCCTGTTGTGGTTTAACCTGGCAGGCAGCTAAGCACCACATAGCCATTCACTCACTCCCCCCCACAGTTGGAAGGGGGAGAGAATTGAAAAAAAAAAAATAATACTAATAATGATAAAAGAATATACAAAACAAGCGATGCACAATGCAATTTCTCACCACCTGCTGACTGATGTCCAACCCATCCCTGAGCAGCACTCTCCCCCCCAGTTTTATTGTTCAGCATGATGCCATAAAGTATGGGCTATCACTTTGGTCAGCCTGGGTCAGCTGTCCTCGCTGTGTCCCCTCCTGGCTCCTTGTGCACCCCCAGCCTCCTCGCTGGCAGGGCAGCATGAGAAGCTGAAAAGTCCTTGATATACTGTAAGCACTGCTCAGCAACAACTAGACATCCGTGTGTTATCAGCATTATTCTTGACCTAAATTCAAAACACAGAACCATGCCAGCTACCAGGAAGAACATAACTCTATCCCAGCTGAAACCAGGACAATATCCACACCTTATTCCATACCATCTAAATCATGCTAAGGCCCCATATTTTCTATTACATCCTAATTAATCACCACCTCTCTTGCCTTTTGATATATACACACAGATATCATTACCCTAGTCTATGGGCCATCCCTCCAAAATGTTCGTTGATTTCATTTAGTCCAAGACTTTGGGCTCCATCTTTTACAACAGTCCTTTGAGGCAGGAGAGATGGTGTATAGTGATGAATTATCACATGTTGAGGCCCGCTCTGGTTCCATCATTGCTGCACTTGTCCGGTTCTATCACCGCTGCACTTCACTCGGTTCCATCAAAATTCATTCTTCATTAATCTGTGTGACTCCTACTGTAAGTCAACTGACGTGACATATAGCAACCATAGTAGAGATGACATACAGGATCATGTAGCAATTGACATTGTACAATTCAAATTATTGGCTATTCCCACCCAGAATTAAATCCCCTTGAGGTACATATCGGACTTCCCCATCCTTCCACGTTACCCACCAATTGCACCCAGGTCCTTGTGCAAAAGCAATCCCATGGATGGGTTTGCCTTTGAATGAAGCAGAAAAAACCCAGTGTCTTCCCCAAATCAACATCATGACCAGCAACTATTAAACTGTTTATATGTATAATATTTATAACAACTTTGTTTTACACACTCTGGTCAAATCCTTTATGATTAAAGTTTTGTGGAGAGTAGTTCTGCATTTTTAAATTGATTGATCTCTTTATGACCAACATATTTAATAATAATAAAAAAAATGCTGCTTAGCTCGAAGGAAAACTGTTACTGTTGCAATTATCGATGAGATCAAATTGCCACAGTCTTTCACTGCTAACAGAACAGTGGGAGACCTAGTGGAATTGCGCATCTGATGGTCTGAGCACATATATATATATTAACAAAATTTTGAACACTCTGAGACACATCAATCACTCCAATTTAAATGTTAAAAGCTTCTGTTTCTATTAAATTCCCTCAGGGATCAATCATACCTCTACTTAATAATAAAATATAATGATATGTATAATTTAGACTGAGGTGAAATACATGAGTAGGATATTATTTTGCTTAATAACTGAACTGTCCTCTACCTTCCTTCTTTGAGTTTTAAATTCTGCCATAATATTTAGTTTACTTGTGTAGCTATTTTGAAATAAACTTTTAAGATTTCTGAGAACAAATTCTGTATGAAAGAATGTATAAATATATAGATTAGATTGTATTGCTTTCCATTCACCTTTTCTTCATTAGCTTAAAGCCTACAGTCAAATTTGCTGTTGCTGGACCAAACTTAGGCTTATATGCCTGCTCACATATAGAGACATGGAAGCCTTACTGCAGATTTACATTGGGATGATATTAAAGTGACAAATCCTAAAGGTTTATATGCTGTTCTTCCTCTTTAAGGATTTTTCAATAAACAGGGAAAGAAAAAGATGCGCTTCTACAATTTAAACAAATAAAATCTTTTGGGGGGTTATTTGGTTCTTTACTTTATGAGTTACAGTAGCATCTAGTATCACCTAAACTTTAGAGAGGACCCAGGAATAAGTGTACCTGTTCTATATTGCAAAATACTGTTTCAGAAGAGAATGTGGATTATGTTCTTACCCCTGAATACTGGTTAACCAAGATTAATCATTCAAGAACAGAATACATCATGACATTGTAGAAACTGGGACAAGTGGCAGCAATATCTAGTTCTTGTTTTCCAAACATAATTTTGAAAGTGAGAATTTCAAAAGATAAAAACTTGATTTCAGGTTCTTTCTGCAAGTCTGTTATAGCGGGTATAAGAAATCTTAGACAACTCAGCAGGGATTCAAAATTGTTTCTGCAATGTGTCCATTTGTTAGCTCTACTGAGCATTCTAGGTTTCATGGACAAAGCCACAAAGTCATTTCTCTGATTTTGCATTACACTGCTTATTCCAAAGAACAGCTCAATGGCAGCTCAAAGCCATTGGCAATTCCAAGATTTCACAAACCAGAATGAAGGCAGCATAGCAGAACAGTGTGTCAGGGAATCTTTTCCACTGTTCCTCTACTTAAAAAACACTCAAGGCAATATAAATTATAAACATCCTCTAGATGAAGGTTCTTTAGCTTGTAATGATGCACAAGCCTACTTTGCAGAGTAGCATGAAAGGACAGTCATCCAAGATTCTTCATGGGAATTTGTAAGATCAGCAACAAGGCCAGCTAGAAGATGTCAATACCAGGAAATAAGCTGTATATTATAATTTTAAACAAAAACTTATAAATATTACCAATTGTTCCAGGACTTTCAAGAAGTGCCTTTAAATTTTTTGTTTCCTTTTTTCCTTGTAGCAGTAGCTATGGTTTTCCAACTTCCCCAGAGATCTGAGATCTGCTCTGTCTTTCATCAGGGGCTGTGTTACAATCTGCAGCAATGAAACTAGGTAAATCAGCATATGGAAATAGTTTAGCTAACATGTTCTCAACAACAGAAAAGCACCATCTGTGTTACTAAGACCTACTTACATGTTAAAACAATTGATTCCTTTGCTACCTTTCCTTCAGTTAAAACATATTACTCTTATGGACTGGATTCAGATATTTTTTGATTATAACAACATAATATAGTTTATGAAGATGACAACACCTCTATCTGTAGTATTGCTGCATACAAAACTGGTCACTTCAGGCCTATACTGAATATATTACAACCCTTTTCCTATTCATGAGTCTGCTGTTTAAAAACCCACACCTGTGAGTGCTTAACTTTCATGAAATTAATTTCCGTTTTTTTCTTTAAGGCTAAGACAGTCTACTAATAGGCTAGGTATCATTACAAAATTTATAGTAAGGAATTTATACCTCACATGGATGAAGAGTAATATGATCTGGCCTTCAATCATATGCTCTTCATGAATCAGTTGTTCATATATCATTACAAAAAGGAGGAAAAAAGACAAGGCTATAGTCTAGAATCACTGTTCCTAATTATTTTGATATATATTCTTGAAATAAGGTGATAAACATTTAATGCAACACTGATTATTTTAGTACAACATTAACTTTTTGCAAAAGCTTTCTTTTTCTAATGAAGGTTAAAATATTTATTTTTATTTCTGTGGAATTGATCATTACACTGCCTCACAATTCTAAATCAAAATATTCAAAGGCTAAACCAGGGATGTAAATGTCATAAAATTGTCTTAACTCATACCAAAAATTATTTTTGTTTTTCTGTTGGTTTTCGAGACTGGAGACTGGCTAGATTTAATTAACCGATTATAGCTGAATCATGGTTTCAAGCTGTGATGTAAACTTTTTTTTTTTTNTTAAATTTTTTTTTTTTTTTTTTTTTTTTTGATTTGGTAGCTCTGATTCTTATTACATCACTTGACTGCAAAAATTGAAGCTTTAAAACTCTGTTCTTCTAATTTTAATTTTTAAATATATTTTTAAATAAATGGTAAATATTAAATACATACTGAAAAGTTGCATAGTCCTCAGAAAGGAGAACACTACCCATTAAAAAGAAGCTTATACCTTTGTCTTAAAAGCTTGCAAATTATACCCTTCCTATGAACACCATGATAGTTTTAGGCCACCACTTTTACTTTGCACTTTTTAGGGAGAGAAGTCACTAGCACAGTTTCTGGATTGAAATCTGGACAGCAGCCCCACATTTGCACATAGGCAAACAGAGTCCTTTTTTCCTATCTTTCTGTTCCTTGTCCCCTCCAAAATTCTAGCCTGTGCATGCCTTAGTAACCTTTCTACCATATGTTCACCCCAGAAATCACTGCCATTTTTTATCTAATCTAAATCCAATTTCTTTGGCTTGTCATTTTTCACCAGTAAGAAAGTTATAATACACCAAAAAAATGAATGCAAGAGCCAACGACATAAATTTTACATTTGATAATATTTCATTTTGTAGGCTTTTGAGAAAGGAGACTGAGAAAAAAAAAAGTCACACATTACTGTAAGTAGCCCAAGAGACTACACCAAGCCCACACAGTGAAAAATTTCCATTATGTCATTCATGTTACATGTTGCATGAGAAACTGCAAATAGCATATGAGTCTTTTGTTCTTTAAGCTGAGGGTAATTTGGGAATCTATAGTGTTTGCTGAACCTTGTGAACACATTAACTGTTCTGGTAAGGGGCAGAGACCACTTCCATTTGACCTCACGCTGATCGTCATATACTGACGGAAACAAGCTCCAGGGAACATACTCCTATAAAACAGACAGAAGATTTTCTTTTTAAGCAATGTGATCTTAAATGGTCTGACAGAAAGTGTCAAAAGCAGGGTCCCTCTGTCTCTTTCATGAAGAAAATGTTTTCTTCAAATTGTTAATTTAATTTTGTATCAAAGCTCATTCCAAGGGCTTTGACAGCTCAGTCACTAGAGATAGAGCCATTTCAGACAGTCTGGGAGCAAGCCTCTGGTGTTAGTGTGACAGTTCCAGAAAGAGCTTCTTATTTACCAGTGCCATCTTGAAGTCCATGTAAGGTGGCAGATAAATCTGGTGCTGCTAATTGTTTTTTTATTTCACCTTTTGTATCGCATGCATGGCTTGTTATATGCTACTGAGGCATGCTGACTGAGGCATAAGCAGTGCACAACCAGTGAAGTAATTGAAGGAAAAAAAAAATAAAAACAGGCACCTAGAGAAACATATCAGCTACATCTACACAGGACTGTTTTGATCCGTGGCCTTGAATCTAAGTGTGTCAAACTATCACACCTTACCTGCAGGATTACCTGTGGTGTTGCCACTAAGATGACTGGACTGCTAAGTTTTGGGGAAAATATTGAAAGTACTCTGTTTTTTTTTTTTTTTGTAGCACAGAGCTGTGAAACTAAGTGTAGATGCAGTGGATATCTAGATATGAAATGCCAGAATCAGACTCTGCCTCTCTCAGAAGATCTAGAAATACAGCCTGTACATCTTCACACAGTTTTGTCAACATATCTTCAAGCAACTTTAAAAAGGTAGCATCACTGCAGCTGTCTTCTATTAGCAGGGGAGGATGAACAGACTCAAGAGGTTTTCATTCCTTAAAGCTAAGTGTTATTAGAACATAGAAATACAAAACCAGAATACAAAAATCTCTTAAGCAACTAAAAAAGCCTCTGGTTCAAATATATAAAATAAGAACAACTGTAAGTAGACCTATGTCTCATATATTGTACCCTTGGCAGAAAATTAGTTTTATTCCAGTCTGTCTTTCCAGGAGCCACATGTGGCTTTCTGAAGGTACAAACTTTAAATAGTCTGCTCTACGTGTCTAAGAACATCTCCTTCCCTCTTTCCACACCAAAGCTCAGCGGAGGCTCTCTTGCAAGCATGTTACCAATGAATTCTAAATTGTGTCCTTTCACTCATCCTGATCAGCAAATCTTCCTGCCTCATTCTCAAATTCAGTATCTCCCAGCTAAGCCCATTGATTTGTTCTCAGGTTGAAGCAATCCGCGTCTCTCCCAGAAGGGTAGACTTGAACCAAAGTGCAGCAGCCCAGGTCACTGTGCATGAAAAAAGTAATTCTACTGTCTGGAATGGCCACTCATCCTTGCTCTCATCCTGGTTTGGAATTTTAGCATGTGAAAGCAAGGCGATATGATGGTCTTTTATCACTTTCAGAGAGCTACTCGACTCCAGGTATAACATTTGTGCATCTTGGATACATAGGGAAAAACAAAACAATTATATTTGTATCTTACCACATTCTTACTACCTTCCTGTGAACCCTTACTTCTTCTAAACTACTGAGGAGCTACTCCCATGAACCTTGGCTCTACTTCAATAGTTCTCCTTCCATGGAAACACCATATCCAGACAACCAGTCTAAATTATGAGAAATATGTTCTGAGGCTCTTCCCATGACAGAGGGGATGCGAAACCCTGTATTTGTCTCACACTGCACCTGTCTGGCACTCAGACTGTAACCACTGCATAACAGTGTTTGTGTGAAGTTGGTCTTTGCAGCAGGTTCTTCAAAGGTTTTTGGAGAAGTGGACCTTGGAGAAGGCAGTCTCCAGCAACTTAAATATTCAACCATTTCTGAATGAGGATGTCAATAAAGCATTATACAGCAGAAATGACAAGCAGATTTTTAGACTTTGTTAATGTCCACATGGTATTTATACTCTGTGACACACTCAGCTACTCTGGGTAAGACCATTTGTTGCAACAGGTTCAGTGATAAAGTGGTGGCTACTGAGGTAGTAAGCTAGGCCTTGTTTTCATTCTCTCTCTTGTTCATTCCTGAGTGGGTGGCCTGGAAATATTAAAGATTCAGCAGTGCCATGGCCATCTGCAGCATGACTCTGAAGAGATAATGTGGGTGTGCACGTCTCTGCTGCAGTCTACTTACCTTCCTCCAGAATTCAGGGAGGCATGTTTGTCTGTGTGCTGGGGTCACTGAGTCTGACTCTAATCAATTCAGCATGTTTAGGAATACACATACTTCTCACTTCCATTTGCTTCTATAGTCAGGATATCAACAGAGCCAGTGAGTGTATGATTCTTGTGAAATTTGCAGGTTAATGCTTGTGGAAGGAGAACTCTGATAAAAGTTCCACAATATGGTCTATTAACTATAAAGAATTAATTGCTGTAGGATGACCATCTTTTGACCTCAGATTCACGACTTAATTACTGTGAAGTCAATTCAGAATTTAAGACCATAATATTGTCTGTTTAAATATCTAATATATTTTTATTTCCAAGAATAAACATGTAATGGAAAGATCTATTAAAATATTTTCAGATAGAAGGAAAATAACTTTAATTGGAAGTTTAGCCTCAAGGGAATCAATATTTAGTAGGTTTCTGCAATCTCACCAAGTCTATTTATACAAGGAACATATGTATGTATGTATATTTATTATATATATTCCACTGCTGCATTTGTAGCAGCAGTGAATATAATAAATATCACAACTTTTAAGGTATTGAGAGAACATTACTATCATTAAGCTGCTGAAACATACACACATACCTGCTTAAATCTTTCCTGCCACAATATTCCTCAAACATTCTGTGTTCTACTTTTTGACAAGTTTCAACCCTTCTTTAATATTTGTTATTTCTTGAAGTCACAATTTTGTGCAGAGGAAGTGGGTGAATCAGGTAAAGATAATTTGTTGTTTTTGTCGTTGTTATTGAATAAACATCCCTTATATTTTTATCTTTTGACATTACATACCATAAATGTAGTAGTTAATTATACTTACAATCATTCACAAGAATATGCTGTAAATTCTTTGTTACAATGTTACTTCTGTGAAAAAATGCCTACATGCATTTCAGTGCATTCAATAATATTTTTTTTAACTTCTAATAAACAAACTTTTAAATGAAATACTAAATGCTGAAAAAGTTTCTCTATCATACCCATTTTTGTCATATATAAGGAACTCCAAAACTGCAGCTCAGAAATCCTTGCCTTATATCCAAAAAATATTTCTAATAGCTGGAAAAGATTTTAGGATCCTTTCATCTGTACATTATGGAGACATTCTTCAACATTTCCATACAAGCCTGACAAAGCACAGTATCGTTCTGAAACCTTTTTTGGCATTTGAAGCAAAGAGAAGAAAATTATTTTCCTCAGTCTTCAGATCAGATGATGATACATCTACAGCATATTGTCCTATATTATGTATTCTAAGGGGCTTTTTGCACTTTGATATATTCCTAATACCATTGCATTGCTCTCATGAAGATAATCAAGACCACAATAGATCATGCTCCAATTGATTATTCTCCTTTCAATAGTCCTGTAATGAATAGCCAGTGAAAATATTTTTATTTCCATGATGTGGAAATGTTCCGCAGAGGCCACAGAAAAGAGTTTGTCATATCTGTCTAGCTGATATTCTGTCTCTGAATGGTCAGTTGGAGATACTTGAGAAAAGAGTTTAAGAACAGGGCAAATGCACAGTGATACAGTGGAAATATGCAGCTTCTTCCAATGTAGGTTCTGGCAGCATGTGGCTAAAGGAGTCAGTGAAATAGCACCACTGTGTTTACTAGATAGGCCATTTCTCTATGGATTTCTGTATTCTGTGCTTTTGTATTCTTTTCTTTCTTCCGGTACCCAGAAAATCTTGTGTCAATGAGTTTCACTGTTTAATTATGACTTATGTGAATAACACTTGTTTCATTATTAAATTGTGGTCTTGTAATATTCTTACGTTGCCTTTTCTTTCTTTTTCTTTCTTGACTAGTGGCAAGGCACATCCAGGCTGATGATGATGAAAGAACTGGGGAAAGTGCAATGAAGTTGTGCATACTGATATGCATTGGCATGTGGGCTGCTGGCAGCCAAGGATTGGCCTGAATGACAGAGGATCTGATGGCTGGGCAGCAAGGAGTGTAGCATCCCTGCGCTCCTAAAGGTCACTCATAGGTGTGAAAGTGTAGGCATAAAAAATTGCAGAGAAATTAGTGCTATTAGTCGAGAAATGGAAACTATGAGATGGACTGCTGTCATCCTGCAATAAATGAATGAATGCACAGTTGAAGTTGAATACCTTTTGGGTATGCTTACTGAATGACTCCAGAAGACCCTCCACCTGGGCATCAAAATGGAGCATCGATGTCATTAGTTTGTACCATGCTAGGGAAGACACAATGTCTCACACATACTTATATCATTGAATGGTTTTGAACTGGGTCAGCTCTCTGTCTAAAAGATGGTCAGTGAGGCTGAATATTCTGACAAGGAGTGATATGAAGCTGGATCCTAATTTGTTCCAGTCTGTAATCTTCTATGGAGAGGGTGACATCATTCAAATAACAGTATGACTGGAGTGAAAAAGTCTCCCAAAAAAATAAAAAACAGTTTAGTTAAGAGACTTTTTTTGGCATGGAAAATATTTTTTTTTTCCCAGCCTATCCTGCACTATGGCAACAATAAAAAGCTAAAACTTTTCCAGTCCCATTCTCTAAGTTTTATCATGACTATATTCAATACATTTTACTGTCCTTTTCTATTTTTAAAAACATTTCTCTAGATTAATGACTCTCTCAAAATAAAATATAATTTTAGGAAAAAGAAAACAAAGGAGCCCTGCCCTGTCCCTATGCTTAATATTGTATTCCAAAAGTACTTAATGAAAATAAATACAAGATTTGACAGTGTTCTGATTAAGAGCGATGTTTTTCATGTGTTTAGATATATGATTAAATTATCATCAGGAATGATGGCATGTCTATGTAAAACTTTTAAAATATCAAATTCTACAAAATACCTCATGATTAGTGAAAAGGCCATCAGATGAATTAAGTAACAGTGATTACAATGAAGTAGTTTTCATGTTGCTTTGGGAGCCAACATATTTTTGATTCTAATGATTCTGTAATGAGGTCCTTTCTCTTCTCTCCTCTCCTGCTATTGCCATTGCCATTGCCATTGCCATTGCCATTGCCATTGCCTTCAGCAGTAAAATGCTAAACTGGGTCTACGCGAATATGACTGGTAACAGTGTAATCACTGAAGGAGTATGGTGAGTTAGGACCATGACAATGAAATCCACAGACACTGAGTTCATGAAAATCTACCATGTATGCAACTAAGGAAAGAAGAAAGAGTACCATTTACCAAACTCATTCTTTTGGAAATCACAATATTACAATTTTCAAAATCTAGATCTAGATATATGCAGCAACGTAAATGAAATCACAACTTGTATTTAGAAGTCCTAAGAATTTTAATGGAAATGGGGTGAAAAAAAGGAAGAGTGGAAATATCCTTCTTTATGGTTGACTTGTTCAGGACCATCAGCTGGGAAAACACACAACCACTGTATATTTAGAAGCTGGAAAAATATCTACTGTTGTCCTTCTCTTTGTAAAAGAAAAAATCTCAATAGTAGCCAGGTTGAGGCTGCAAATCCTCAGCTGCCAGGAACTTCTTGCTGTACCTTGATTAGCTTTACGGTACTGTGAATCCATACTTCTCATGAGAATATCCCTGCAATTACTATTTTTTTCTGACCTTCTCATTACTTACACTTTGTCCTGCTCTACTTGGTGACTTATGGCTCAAGCTCATGAAATTTCAGCAAAATATCATTAACATTCAGTTAAATACTTTTTTTTTTTTTTTCTCTAGACAAAAGTTTCAGGTAACCTCCTGGTGGACTGTTTTGCTAAACTAGACATTATAGTCCTGAGACATTAGGTTTGCATGGAATGGAAGATGAATAAATAAAACTTTGATTGCATCAGCTCAAACATTTAGATTTGTTGCTACTTTTAACATATTGAACATTCTGAGATTGGTTTGGAACACACAATCAGTTTAGAACACTTTAGCTGATTAGGATATGTTTCTTTGTCTTGATTGCAAGTCAATCTATAAAAGTATTCTTGAATATTTTTCTTAAATTTATTGCTTATTGGATTTTTTCACTTATCTCTTGGATGCCCCCTGAAGTGGCATTAAATTCTTATTTAAATCTCTCTAAATTATTTGATGGAAAACTGAACCATGGTACAAACCAATTTTGTAACATATTTTAGTCTCTTTAGCTTTCCTGTATCAAACATTATAAAAGCTTAGTGACTTGATGGAGATCAAATTCAGTTCACTATGTCTTAGAAGTATGAATATGGGTGTGGATAGTATCAAAGACAGCACACTGTCTTGGAATGACAGAGAACTTTGCTTTGATTTAGTCTTTAAACAGTATTCTTATCCAGAAAATACACATCAGTCCACTTTTCTGACAAGTTTCATTATTAGAATATTTAGTTGTTGTTTTATTTTAGTTCTTGGGAGAGAGAGGAAGGGGACTGCATGAATTTGAAATAAAACAGAATATGTGCTTGTGAAACTTACACTTTCAAAAGCAATGAGATATACAAATATTTGTTATGTTAATCTACAAAATTACTTTTATTATTTGACCCATATGGCTATGTGAATACCAGTGTATATAATTCAATCATATATCCCAGTATTAGAAAAAATGCAGCCTTAGAACTAAACACATTTTTCTCCTGTGTCAAAGGTGAATCATTTCCTTATGTCTGAGATATCAGGATATGAAGGAAGATTGCTTTCACAGACAAACAAGAGACAGCTGCCCTTGATAATGTAAGATTTATTCTTAACATTTTTTTCAAAGGATCCATTTCTGTCCAAATTTTCATAATGCAACAGGACTTTTCAAAACCTTGTGTGAATACGAGAGGCAAGGCGAGGCAAGGCAAGGCAAGGCAAGAATATCATCTTTCTGCTCTCAGTTTTGATGAACAGAAATTCACTCATCACAAGCTGAATTCAGATATAGCCAACCGTAATACAGAGTTTGGGAAGGTGACATCAACTTTTCCAGTTTAGGGCCAGAAACTCTGTTGGATAAGTGCTAAAGGTATATGTATACACTAGTTCAATTTTGCAAAGCTTGATTGGAGTGTGTTGACTGATAAACAGTCTGCAGGAGATCTGGTCAAGTGCACACAAGAAATCTATGGCAGAGTTATTTATATGGATGTATTTCTCCTCTAATGTGAGAAAGTGAGTGGAAATTCAAATTTTCTAAGTCACAAATAATAAAATTGAAGATTTACATCTTTTGTATTGTTTTTCAAAGATATATGTATAAGCACAGATATTTGAATTCACAAGATGCCTGTGAATTAATTTATTTGCTAGCTACATATAATCAACCCGTGGTCAGTTTATGTATAACTGTGTAACAATGTATAACGAAATTGGCACTGTTTATGTGAATATTCATACTAAATAAATCGTTGACATTGTCTTCTAAGTCTCTCTTATTTGTTGCTGTTATCCAAGAATCGTACACTGTCTCCAGCTATGGGGGAGATGTGCATTTTTCCAAAGCACTTGGTATTCTGTGGAGATTGCAAATTGTCAATGTGACTTTAGTGATTTTCATCTTAGTGTCTTTAGTTCTTTAGTGTCTTTAGTCTTTAGTTCTAAACAAAATTATTCAGTTTATTCTAAGCACCTTTCATTTCATGAACATTGGCAAAAGCCATTCATGTTGTTTCTTCTTTCTTTTTTTTTTTTTTCCTGAAATACAAGTCTGAAATACAAATACGGTGCCTGAAGTCACTTGTGTAAAGTATCCTACCACTCCCCTCAGTAGTTACGATTACCAAAGGAGTTTGTGTTCTCCTTGTAAAATCCTTACCATTATTAATGATTTATTTCACTCCTTGATACTACAACAGACCAACTGCCTTCTGAACATTTTTGTTACTTGATCATGATAATATTAGTAATATGTTTCAGATATGTTGATTGATAATTATACTTGGATTTCAAAATAAAATAAAATAAAATAACTGCTTAAAGGGTAGAAAATAATGGGTAGAAATAAAAGGGCAGTTTTTACAGAGGAGAGAATGAAGTTCCACGGGAATATGTGCAGGGGTATTTGTGCAGGTTTTCAACATCTGGAAAAGTGAATGAACAATGAAGTAAAAACATTTGTCAGCAATACCAAGTTATCAGAGTAATAAATTGAGGGATCATCAAAAAATTGCAGAAGAACCACACAATTTTGAATGAGTCATGAAATGGAAGAAAAAATTATGAATAAATGTAAGTTAAAAAGAAATACAGAATCACAGAATCACAGAATATCCCGAGTTGGAAGGGACCCATAAGGATCATCGAGTCCAACTCCTGGCACTGCACAGGTCTACCCAAAATTTTAGACCATGTGACTAAGTGCACAGTCCAAACGCCTCTTCAATTCAGACAGGCTCGGTGCAGTGACCACTTTACTGGGGAGCCTGTTCCAGTGTGCAACCACCCTCTCAGTGAAGAACCTCTTCCTAATGTCCAACCTAAACCTCCCCTGCCTCAGCTTGACACCATTGCCGCGGGTTCCATCACTGGTGATTAAGGAGAATAGGTCGGCGCCTGGCCCTCCACTCCCCCTCGATACCAATACTACATACACAAATACCATATACATACAAATACATACAAATACCAATATTACATACACAATAATTGGCTCAGAAATGATTGTTATCTTTCAGGAATTAAATCTTGGATTTATAATAGACAGCTCTATAAAAAATTTGCACAATGATAAATAATGATCATAATGCAAAATCAGTAATAATTACAAAAATGAAAAACAAAAACAAAAACAGGAAACACGGAAACACTGTACTTCCAGTATATGCATATCTTCCATACTATGCACAAAGTTCACCCAACATTTCAAAAAAGTAGATGAGAGAATTGAGAAAGTATGGAGAAGGAAAATAGGAATGATGAGAAAGAATAACTAGAGGGACCAGGGCTCTATTTAGATTGTCTCTATGTCCAATTTTAGATTTTTATTTTAAAAAGAAATGACCAAAGAATTTAATACATGTATAAAAACCAAAGTGGCATGGAGAAAATGCATAGGGAAGGACTGTTCCTTCTGGTTGCCACTACAAGAGCTATGAGGCATCAAAAGAAATCAGTAAACAGTGGTTTAAGCCAAATGAAAAGAGGTACTTTTTCACGCTCCATATCTTCACTGCAGGAGAAGTCATGTTAAGAAGTTTATATGCATTCAAAAGTGACCCAAAATTTTATTGAAGAAATATTCTTTGGCATCCTCTTTGGGTTTCCAATTTGCTAGAGCCTGGGAGAAAACTCTGGAAACTTGTTCTTATGCTCTTCCCTACACATCCCTTACCAGTCACCTGCTACAGATGAGCTTTGGTTTTGGTGTGACACACAAATGTTGCAATAATTTTCTCAAACATTTATGGGATATATAAGTAAGCAACCATCCAATTTTAAAAATAAAGAACAAAAGTGAGCAGATTTGGCTAAGGTTGCCACATTAAGGCTGCAGGCTTGGAGTAAAAAATCACTTGATGTCAAACTGAACATTGACTGTTAGACATCATCAGTGTCTTTACCACTCAGTGGTATAGTTCTGCCTATAACTTCAAGGTTTAATATCGAGTCATTTTTGTTTTGACTGTGGTCATGTCTGCTCTGCAGACTTCAGCATAGGTTGAAGTGGCAAGAAATGCTTTAGCCAAAGCAGCAAAGAGCTCAGTGTGGGCTAACTTATTCTGCTTCTCATGTGGGCTGGGCATCTGATTTTGAAGTCCATGTTGCCTCAGTAAGCCTGCGTCTGTTGTCTCAGCTAGCTAATTTGAAGCTGGCTTGGCAGTATCCCTGCATCACAGTCAGCAGCACAGATGTAGCATGTGTATCTACTTTTATCCATATTTTCTATCCAAACCCCAGAAGGACCAGTTTTCACTTCACTGGCTTGCACATCTTGAACATCTATTTGCTTTAAGAAGGAACACAACTGCTTCACTGGGACTGTAGTTTTTAGCTGCAGTCATGGCTATACCGTTTGGTCCTGTTGAGCCATAAACCTGTGTTTTGGGATTCAAACCAACTGAGATTAAGCTTTTGTTTTCACAAAACACTCAGAGCTGAGGAAGTTAGATTAATTTGAATTCAAAACCTTTCATGCTTTTTATGATATCTTAGGTTTTCTTGTGAAAGCAATAAAAGTATTAGAAGAGAGAAGAAAATGACCACCTACAGCTTCTCTCCATCTTACAAAGTACTTGAAAGGAGTAACTCCACTGTGGGGAAGTTGAGGTGACCCTGCGAGCAGCAGGAGGGAGCTTGAGGGCAAAAGATCCGGTGACTATTTTGGCTAGAAATTTCCCTGAATCCTCTGTATAACTTACCTCTGTTGGCAATAACATTCAAGAGAATAAGTTTTTTGTACACTAAGTATACTTGTTTTAGAATTCTACTACACTGAATTTTCAGACTAAGTCTGGAAAGCCAGAAAGCCAACCTGTCCCTCTTTCTTTCAGTGATGTAGATATTTCCTATATTGGTTGTCTGACCTCACAACATGTAACATTAGTTCTGTGGCTGAGTAAGGGATTCTGCTGCAGTGCATCCCATACATTCTATGAAGTGAAAATATGATCCATGTTCATAATTTGGATTGTTTTTCAATTGTTTTACGCTATAAGGACCAGTAAAAAGTAGCTAAAATTTTTCTTCATCTCTCATATTGTATTCTGCCATACTTTCTCATCTATAAGTCTTTCTCACACTGTTAGTTATATTGACAAAAGCACATGAAAGACATAAATAAAGAATTCAGACTGGTTTAACAGCTCAGGAAGTTTCTGATTTTTTTTTTTCATAAATACATTTAGATGATAAATTATTCAGTGAATGACATGATGAAAAGATAATTCAATATGGTAACTTTTTCTGGATACCTCATTCCACCCTCAAAAGTCCTCTAATGAAAGGGAGGTAGAAAATAGTTAGTATATTAAGTTATTGAATCCAATCCACTGCCAATACAAGAATTGTAGCTTTTACTATTGTTACCTTCTTGTTATTCAATCCAGATTGAAAGTGCCAGGTAATAAAGACTCAGTTTGGGGAATTATTCTATAAGAGAATGAATATAACTGTCAGCAGTTTCTTCCTGATATACTCTAATTTTTTGGTAATAATTTCTAATTATACACTTTTATTATAGAATACACACACACATCATTTAAGCAAAGTAAATAGTTTCTCACTCTACAGTGCTTACAAATGTAAAATGTTTGCATACTCACTCTTAATATATTGCTAAGCTTTCCTATGGCTATTAATTCCATGCTATAGATTGTCTGCCTCCAGAAAACCCCTTATTCATTTTGAGTAAGGATGTCAGAATTTGGCCTTTTTAATCTTTCTTACATTATATTTTAATGTCAAATAAAGTTTTGCAAATTGAATTTGTACAAAATGCTATACAAATAACATACTTGTCTGAAAAACCTTGTCATGCTTTTGAATATTTTGTTCTTTGACAGATTTAATTAATAAATTTAACCTGCTTACACTTCTTATTCTTTTATACATCTGCCTGATGAATAGGTTTGCAGTGTTTCAGAAGAGTAACTTTCAGTTTCAGTGTACAGCTGTGATGATTTTTCAATCTAATATTTAAGACTTTTCAACGTGTGCTTCTTTGTTGCAAAGAAATGACATGGGTACAGCAAATGGTGTTCTAGAGACATGGGAATCATAGGGAATGACACTGTCACCATTGATCTGTTCAGGTAAACTTAAACAGAAAACATTCATTTCTTTGTGACCACAATTTCAGTTTCTTATTCACAAATTATGTCTTTAATAAATGCTAGAAAACTGTCTCTACGTTGCACTTGTAACTTATCTAAATTTTAGCTTCTACTGATGCCACAGTAAAATTTGGTACATTTGAAGAAATGTTCTTCCTTCGTCTTAATAACATTTCAGTCAAATGAAGGGTGGAAATAGATGTTACTTTTTTATATGAAATAGAAAGAGCAGGGTTTTGTTTTTTGGAGATGTGCTATATGTTAATGCCTTACAGCATGGCAACTTTGAGTGCTATACCTTCTGTGCATCTCAATTTTATGTCTTCTAGTATTTGCAGAGAGCAAGCAGAAAAAAAAATTATTTTGCACAATGGTGTTCTGCAGTCCAACAAAAATTTAATGAAATGGATTTAATTAAAAAAGATTTTAAATTATTTTAAAAAAATATTTGATTCTTTTTACCAGACATATATGAAATGATAGAGTATGATTATGTTTTTGTTTGCTCTTGTCTGAATTTCTGAGCTCAATAAACAATGGTCAACATCTCACAAGTTTGGTCATTAAGAAAATTATATTTGTTTCACCATAATATTTAAAACTTCAATTTATTTTTAAAAAGAGTCCTCAATAACACTTCTATATGCAGATAGAAATGCTAGATTTAAATTTAACTACCCCTTAATAATAGCAGAGGCATGGGATGAGAGTTCCATCAAGTGCACCGTCAAATGGCACTGTAAACACACATTCATTCAATATACGGGGCAATATACGGGGAAAAAATGTCAAGATATGATGGATGATGCTTAAAGACATTGGCTTAATTTTTTTCAGTATTCTGATTAAAAACACTTCAGGTTAGAAGTGATGTCAAAGGTTTTAGTCAAACGATGTTTACCCAATTTACATTTAACTTCCATTAACATTTTTTCTTAAAGAAAAAGAAGTTTTTGTTATTATTCTCAAAAAATAATAATAATAATAATAATAATAAAAGTGCCCTGATAGAATCTGGAAAAAACAGATGTGTTTAGAAAGAAATTTTCCTTCACATGTTTTCCAGTGGCAGAATGGAGCTGATGATGTGTCTATTGAAATGAGATTTCCACCATAATCATGAGATTCAGGGAAGCAGACATCTTTCTAAGGAATGAAGTGTTTCAATCGTGTTCATCCCCTAGATGGGAAATTACCATAGTAGGACAAACTTCTTATGCAAATACATGAGACAGGTTACAATACAGATGGTCCGAAATGGGAAGATGCATTGCTTGTATGTTATTGCCGTGTTTTAGGATTAGTCACTCCTTTTGTCTTTTAAAGACTTGCTCCCTAATTTATGTCAGCATATGAAAGGGTGACAAGACTCATTACATTTCTTTACTTTTGTGAATATTAGGATGTAATAAGGAATTACACAAACTAGAGACATCGAGGGGTCATGAAATGGGGAAGCCACTTCCTCTTTCTCCACAAGTAACCTGTGGTTTCAGAGCTGTTAGTGGAAAATGCACAGTTACCTTCTGCATGAATGAGTAAGCTTCTGGCTTCTGAAGTTTTGCTGCACATGCAAAATGACGTATTAAGACTTTATCTTGTCATTTATTTTTTTTTTTTTTGTGAAAATATGTACACTGAATCCAGAAACAAATTTTCCATTTATTTCAATCCAATAGGTCCAGAAAACCATCACCTACCATCCCTTTCCTCGTTTTCTGTTTTTGTCCTTTTAGCTAAGATGCAATTTGTTTACGAGGAGAATATAGGGAATATTCTGATCATCCCATCAGGCAATGCTGATCCTTGGGTTCAGGGGACTTTACCAGCTGTTTTAAGTGAGGTCAGTCAAAGACCAGGGGTGTGCTTAAACAGCCATGCAAACAAAAGCCATTTTGTTTGTTTGTTTGTTTGTTTGTTTGTTTTTGCATATCCTACCATATTCTTAATCCAGTGGCAGGAAGAGAAGCTTCTTACACTGTATTTCTTTATTTCTTGTTAAATTTTCAATTCTGAAGAATTTTCTGTGGGAAAATCTGACATCTATCTGTCTTCTTATTTTAATCTAATTGTGCAAAGAAAATAGATACTAGCAAATGAACCCAGTGTTTTTGCTTTTTCCCATGTAGTCTATGACTGGAGCAGAAAGTTGTTTGTACTGTATATGAAAATTTAACAGCTCAGCCATGCAGCAACCCAGTACTTCTGAAGGAAAAGGCTTCTCACCTGCACTTCTACTCAATTCCCCTGGGATAAAACAACTTTGTACCTACGTTACTGAAAGAAACCCAGGTACAAAGACCCATAATATCAGATCTAAACAAATATCTTTTGGGAAGCATGATTTTGATTTGGACTTTAAGCTTAGGTCTACCCCTATGGTTTGACTTTAGGCTAATAGTCTTACTGCAGTCATTGTAAGGGAATCATTCCTTTCTTAAACTGGTAATCTTCAGGTCTAAACAGGCCTAAATGGTGGCCAGGACACAGCTCTGCTGTGTGACACCATGCAAACACTTATTTTTTCTATCTATGCAATTTTGTTTGACTGCAATAGATCTGTTTCTTTCTTGAGTTGTTTATTGTCTTACTGTTTTTCCAGTTATTGAAGTTTTGGGTTGCTTTAACAGTGGAGAGGAATTCAGAAAAATGTCCATAAGGTCTGCGCTTACAATATTCTTTGAACCTACTTATATAGATTTTTTTTTTTAAGAACTCTGTAACAAAGAACCCAATGCCCTGGTTATTTTTCAAATTAATACAAAAAATAACCCATTAAAAGAGAAAGGATGAGAGATTTGGTATCCAGAAGTTGTTAGTTTTGAATTATCCATGGGCAGTTTGATTCACTGAATAATTCACTAGCCACATGGCACAACTGCATTAAAAAATCAGCAAATCCTTGTACTATTCTTCTGGCAAGCTTCTTACAGATAAATTCCACAGCTTGAGGAGGCTATGTGAATGGTTGTTCTCTCTCCAAAGCCAAATATGTGTACATTTTCCAAGTGCATTTATTAGAACTGTGTATTTATTACAATTATTTTAATATGCACTGTACCACATACCTAAAAATTACTTTTTTTTCAGCATCATTTTCTTCAGATCTATTGGTTTTATGTGAAGCTAGCATGAATATTGCTACCTGCTCAGCATCGTTATTTGTTCACATAATGTGTTTATAATTATATTTTTAGAATTAGTGATATACACATCTGTTTATATTTGATGGAGACCTGATATATGTTCATATCATCTTCAAAGTGCTCAGAGCATTAATTCTAGAAAAATAGAAGTTGATGTAAATATATCTTGGTTTACATTTCCACTGACTGCATCTGCTGCTAGAAACATTGTTTTCATTATTAAGGACCTTATCCAGAGAAACTAACTCAAGCTTAGCAACTTCTCTCACTGGGTTCTTTTGATTCCTGGGAATCTACAGAGACAAAGTAGTATTCAAAACCAGACTTTTCTTTTGTCCTCCCTTATCAAATTGTGAAGTTGTAGTTCTTAGAGCTGGACATGCCTCAGGAAGATGAAGAACGTAAAATCAAAGACAAAATCCAGGTGATGAAGACAGCAGTGTTTTGATGCTTTTTTGTTTGTTTGTTTTGTTTATTTGTTTGTTTTTAACAAAGCATACATAAACAACTTTGAAGAACTAACATCTGTTAACTCACAGAAAATTTTTATGCTTTCTGTTGTGCTTTGGTCAGAACAGAGGATACATGGCTCTGGTTACTACAATGGGGCAGGTTTAGTATGATGTAAGGTGAACTAAGAAATACCTTGTTTTCTATGTGAAAATCTTACCCAGCTACAAACATTGCATGACTATAACTTTGGTCCTTAATGAACACTTGGACTTTTTGCCTGGTATTGTTCTCAATAGTAAAAGAGGGCAACCAAGAGGTGCCTGTCAGTGAAACATTTGCTTAAATCCTTCTTGTTCTCTGAGGTTTAACTGGAATGATCCACCATCTTACTGCGTTTTTTTTTTTTTTTTTTTTCCTTTTGAGATGTTTCAAATGCTAACTTTTATTTCAGGGATGAGTGCTGCATCCAGACTAGTGAATCATGGAAAGCATGGCATGCTTCCCATTGCTGCCTGTTTGCAATCTGTATAAATCTGGAATCTCAGGTAAAAGAGTGGGACTATGTGAGGCAACTGCAGGGTAGGTCCAGTGACATTTTGCTCCCATATAAACTACAAGCCATAGTGCACATTAATTGCATATAGAAATCTGTCCATCTTTGGCAAAAAGTCCTGGAGATGAAAAAGCTTGGGAAGGGTCTTGTAGGATTTTCACAGTTAATTGACCACAGAGAAGCCGACAGCAGAGCCATGGCCTTGGAGGACCCATGGATTTAGAGTACCAATGATTTTTCGTAAAAGAACAATCCATATTTAAGTTTTCAACAAATAATAAAGAAATGTAAGAAAAGCTACGGATCCTGCTATGAAGCTTCTACCCCTATTGCTGACTGAATGAAGGTCGGAAATCTGGCCTCTTTGTGAATCTAAATATATTGAATTTTCTACTTTCCTACAAGATGAACATTCATATGAGCCCATGGAACAGCTTGCATGATTATTTAATCATTTAACTGATATCTAGGGTCTTGGGCTGATCTTTCTTTTCTGTTTTGAAAATGTTCTCCTAAAGCTAAGATTTTCTGTTAAAGTCAAGGCATTCCCATGACTGAATACATGAAGACACAGAGTTTATACCTATTACACTAGAGATTATATGTTTGGGTCAGTTTATCTTCCCTCTTTTTTTTTTTTTTTTTTTTTTTTTTTTTTTTTTTTTTTTTTTTTNCTTTTTTTTTTTTTTTTTTTTTTGTCATATGCATTACTATTTGAAAGAAAAAGTTTGGAGTTACTTTGACCTCTTGCAGCATGACTTCTCTTGCCTTTAGCAGGCTTACTTTCCCTTTCTCTTCCCTTGTAGACCAGCCATCTATGGTTCACCTTTGGGCACCTTCGGGCAAGAAATGAAGATCAAGTCCTTACAGGGAACCTTGCAGCAACCATCTGAGGACTTCTGAAGACATTAGCCAATTTGCTTATTTGGCCCACTGCTCTCCACAGGTCTAGCACAAACTCATTGGACAGTATCACTCAGTGGAGTCTGTTGGCTTATGAACAATAATGTCACATTAAGTTATGTCAGATGTGACACAACATGACCACAAAAAATATGACAGATAGTGATGAGCAGAAAAGGACATTTCAAAAACTTTTCTCAAAGTAAAGTTTAAAAACTAACCTTGAAAAGAGTCATCTTTAGAAAATAAAATTTAAAAAGAGGACAAGGATTGCCTCCACAGGGTAATTTTTAACATCTAATCAGAGAAATTTATTAGTGGAGTATTTCACCACTAACGGAGTAGAATATTTCCCACTGTAGAACATATTTGATCCCCAAATAGCAGCATTTATATAACTACACATCTCCAGCTGTGCTGTCTTCTACAGAAAACCAACTTCCCTTCAATCTGATGTGTGGGGGTTTTTACAAATCTGGGGAGATTATGCTAGATATATATCATATGCTCCGTCTAGTTTAGATTGTATTATACATACACGTGTATGCTTTTTCTTAAGTTCCCTTCTTCAAATTGATGGCTCCCTAGTGGGCTTTTTAACACTTATGTGGTGTTTATCATCTTTACAAGATCTCTTAAGTATGTGCGATTGTACTTAGCTTCACGAGGTGAGAGTGAACTGAATGGACAACAGATCTGTCAATGGTGTTTAAGGTTAGTTTTACAGGTCTCAATTTCTGATTATGCAGTGAAACTTCCTACATGTTAACATCTGATATAAATCCCATGACACGTGTTTCAGGGTCAGGCTGTTGGATGATATAAATGCTGTATATGGAATCAATGGCTCTGAGAGAAGTAATGTTATTTGCTGTACAGTTGTTGCTCATAATGTCAAAGACTGAAAGGTGATTCATGGTGTTATAACCATTTTAAACTGTATTTATTATTATGAAAATTACCTTTCTGCAGCTCCTATAAATGATTACACTCTTGAAGTAGGAGTTAGAGTTATAACCTTTCAGCTCTAGACTTTTCACCATAATGTTTATAACACTATAGTAATAGACAGGGTGCATCCCATGTGAGCCTCCTGTTTTACCCCAAGATGTACCTCCTGTTTCATCCCAAGATGTGGAAAACTTGAAGTGGAGAAAAAAAATGAGAGTAGGTAGGAGCTCCGAAGAAGCTATGTAAGGAGAACAAGTGTCTGTCATGGGGAATATATGGCTTTTGGAAGAATAAAGGGTACTATCACCAGAATATATCTTCCTGGTCTTGCCTTCTGGAAGAATTAGCCTACATATAATGCAAATCCACCAATTTCATAAATTCATTTTGTCCACTAGCAAGTAGATAGCATTTCCTATCCAGTTTGTCTCTATTTCCAACGCATCTATTTCTTCAGGGAAGGAGATTATTATCTTAATGGGCTTGGTAGAACATCTATGGCTTAAGATGTGTAATGGTTTTGGAATTTTGAGGCTTTTTTTCTGAATTTACTTAAACGTTTATGTTAGTCTTTGTCAGCAATAGCTGATGAAAGATAAGCCAGAGAAAAATGTAGTGTGCAAAAGTGTTGGTTGCTTCCTTCATAATCAACCATAGTAAGTCAGCAATAAGTACAGAAAAAAAAAAAAAAAAGCTGTTTTCCAGTTATCAAATTATTCATATAGAAATATAAACACTATATTTGAGTTCAATGAGCTTCGGATCACATTAAAAAATCTTAAGCCTTTATCTTTTACAAAAGTAAAAATATATAGTCTATAACTTCTATAGGGAGGTAAGGATTGTGTTTTCAGACGTGATGTTTTATTATGAATAGAGAACATTTCTTAAAAACTTAGAGTTGTCAGTATCCTAAAACCAGTAATGTCCTCTGATTTAATTTTAGCATATAGTACATATGCTGTGGGTATATTTTCCTCCTGGAAGGGAGGTCAAGAATCCCCGCAAAACTTGACTGACATCTGTAGTGAAACTGGCATTGCTCATTCTAGTTCTGGGGTTAAAAAACATGAGTTTGGGGAAGCAAATGTGTATTTTGTGCTTTGGGTTTAAATATCCCCAAAGGAATTCTCACTATTTGAATCTGAAATAATTTGTCAAATTAGCACATGACTGACATTGCATGAAACACATTCTGACATTCTGCAATGTGGAATACAACAGAGTCATTGAATTGAATTACTACTGCTAGGTGAGGCATGAAAAGGCTTGAACAACATTGCATGAGTGTGAAGTTGCTAACCCAATGGTAGAACATGAACGAATTGTTTTAAGTTTTTTTTTTTTTTTTTTTACAAGAGAAAGGGAATTTAATTGGCATATTCCTCTTGCTGTAGCAGAGTTTACAAAGTATTGCTTTCGCATGCACTGTTAAAAGATCCACAAACTCATGAAAAATATAAAGTCTGTTTTCAATCTACTGTTTACTTTTTCAGACCACAAATGCAGTACTGGTTTAGCTTACACAGAAAAATAAATTAGGTGTCTTTTGTGTTAGTGTAGTAACAGATCCAGTGCTTGCACTAACAGATCTAGTACTCAAAATAACTTCACGGCTTGGTCTGACTGTCATGGATGACATACAGTGTGCTTTCCTTTTTTTTTTTTTTGTAAGAATATATGTGACTAATTTCTTTCTATGCCTTTTTATCTGGTCAGATACTGAGATTAAAAGAAAAGTTTCTTCCTGAAGAGAGAGAATAATATTGATAACAAAGGTAGGTCTAAGGTCTCAGATAGAATGACTGCTCTAAAGTGAATCATCATTTAGTAGTCAAGTCACCTTCCACATACACTATAAGGTGATATGATAGAGCATCATATTTAAACAATTTTAGGTGAAAGGGGTTGATATATCTGAAAGTATCCAAGGCTCAGTATGAAACAAAGAACTAAAGAGGTGGTGACAAGAGTGCTAATGCTTCCTGCAGTGGACAGAATGAAATTCTGGATCTTTTGGCCTCGGGGAGATAGGATGTTCCATCACAAGAGATGTATGAAAGCTTCGTTACTTGTCCCTGGTCTAATTGTAGATATTAAGTTCTGAATGACTAATAAATGCTCACCTGTTTCGACAAGGTACCCTCCCTCCCCCAAAAAACCCCCAAAACATAATAAAAACTGTGATACTGAAGCCAGTGGTGAATCTGACAATATCCTGGAAATAGTGGAACTGAGTTTCTCCTCCTTGCATAAAGGGATGACCTCCAGACTTTTATACTCTGTAGATACCTAACAGGACAGAAAACATCACTGTGGCTCTGTGAAGTGGTTTAAGATTGCTTGGACCTATAGTACCAAACACTGAAAGCTGCTGTTCTTGAGTAAAGACGGTTTTCTGTCAAAGTGAATGATGTCAGTAAGTATCACTAAGTAAGTGATTCAACAAAATCACGTCCATAAGGATGGGTTCCAGTCAAAGGAGATTGCTAGCTAGCTTTTACTGGCCTAAATAAAAGAAGTCTGATAAATTAAACACACAAATTAAAATTCATATCCATAATGTATTAAAAATTAAAGCTAGATTAAACTCAGGCACAGGACTCTGGAGCAACCATTATTCCATTTACCCTAGTGTGGAAGTACAAAATTAGCCACACTTTTTGGGTTCATCTCCTGACTTTCAAAACTTCTTAGCAAACACTTTCAAAGCTCTAACTTCAGATGACCCAGTAGCCATTTCAAGCTCAAACAAGGCAATCTGACTTCCAAAAGAGATCACAACTTTAGGTATTGATTTTCCAAAACTCTGTCCTCAAGTATGGTTACTGTACATGTTTAAAACTATCCTTCAGTGGTACAGAACTGTGAACTGTCTGGAAACTGTACACTGTTGAAATTGAGAGTGATTGTTTATCTTGCAGGTAACCAGGATATTTATGCTCTGGAGGCAAGCATCTGCTAATGTTTGCAAAAGCACTAATTTGTTATAAATTTTATACAAAATGCTCCCTTTGAGTGAATGCATTAGCTTTTAAACAGTAAAGAGCAAAATTTGAACAGACAGGTTCAAAACATCTTATTCACACTGATGAATAGTTACCAGCATAAGCAGCTGCATTAAAAATCAAAATAGTTGTCTAAATACATAAAATATCTTGTGATGCGTCTGCACACATTATTAGCTAATAGCTATCCTGAAATTGTTCTACAACCTTCATTTTCAAAGGCAGTCTGTGAGACTGGATGTCATCTTTTCCATTTTTAAATCAACTTTTTGTGTGTGTTTGTTTGACATGTACTAGATTACATCATTGCTGAATAAATGTTTAATTTAGGTGTCCTCCTTAGTGTTGTAATCTTTCTGGTCCATTTGGTCTTGAATGTTTCATATATGTACTCCAGATCCTCACATAGGTCCCTAGTGAATGTAAAAACAGAAACACATTGAAAATGGATGTTCTTGAAAGAACTAAATATGCAACTAACACAGAAAAAAATCCATATTTGACAGAATTGTGAAAGGCACCGTGCTGAAACTTTAATGTGTTTATCAAGCATCTTCCAAAATAAATTGTCCTACTTTAATGCTGGTTTCTTAAAATATACATTAGGAGTTTTAGTGATTAAATGGACACTGTCAGCTAGGTAGCTATGCGGTTTGCTACTCATTTTTTTTGTGGGTCCAATTGCATTTTGCTATTTATTGGAGAGCTTTTTCACTATAGGTACCACATGAAAGCCCCAACCAGGTAAATTGCCCTTTTAATACTACTGCAGGATACTGTGAGGAAAATGCTTGCATACATGCAGCAAGAATATAATCTGAGTTGCATGACCACCCTCAAGAGTCTCCAAGTACTAGTACTAGTGTCTGTCCAAGGAACTAGACTGCACCACTCTTCCCTCAAATAGGCAGCTGGTGAGTGGGCAGTCAAACAGCTGGGCAACGCTTCGTCTTTCTATATTAGCCAAAATAACTGAGCCAACATAAGGACTGATCATTTACTACTGCTAAAAGCCATCAGAAAATGACTGTTCCTTTCTAAAGAGAGCAGGAAGACTTTCTCACAGGCTTCATGGGGCCACACCTATGCTGATGCTGGTTATTCAGACTATGAGCTAATGGCCAAATTAGACCCATAGGGCTACCAAATGCATAACACACCAGTCCTGCAGGTTTTACTCAAGACAGACAGACTTGCAGCTATTGATCTTTGCCATAGATCTAATGCAGACACAGAAGGGTTGGGCCAGCCACGGTTATAACCCAGTAAATTGAGCCTTACTCCTGAGTAATTTGTTGTTATCAGTGACAACTGAACAGCACGAATTGCTACTGTGATAATCAAATAATAAAACAAATCAATAATTTTATGATCATCTCTTTCATGCCTGATGATTTGAGGGGCTTTTCCCACACTGTTTTATTTCAGGCCTCTACCTGTGATTCCCAAGCCTTATGGTACAGTCCTTCATAAAAGTAAAGATTCAGACAGATAAGCTTTCCGTTTGGGAGTAAAGGTATAAATCTCTGATTTTAGTGTGATTACTATTCACCATATATTCTTTAAGAGATGAAACTGGGCAAATTTTCTAGACATTAGCAAAGAATTCAAGTAAACTAGTAGTTTACTGTCATTATGCAGGTAGGATAAAAAACAAAAGACAAAATCCTTAATACTTTAAAATATTAGTTACTCTGTTGACTTTCTTATCCTAACTTTTTTTTTTTTTTTTTTTCTCCTTAGACAGCTTAGTTAACATAAAACTGCCTTACCTGTCATTACTCTTTACCTGTCTTCCTCAGAGGGGTAATTTCTTGAGATACAAAATACATGAAAGGAGGTCAACAAAAGAAGTGGTTTTGGTCCCATTGTTTCTTCCTCTTTAGCCAGAACTTTCTCCAGTGAGGAATAAGAAGCTCTTATTGCTCCTTTTGCCATGGATGTCTTCTAGAGTAAGTCCTCAAGGATAACAAACTATTTGTGATAGCTGTGAAAATTTCTCTCAGGTGGAAAGTAGAATAAGACAAGGTCTTTTATGAAAGGGGGAAGCTACAGAGAAGTATTTGGGCATCCTGTTTGTCAGATTACTGACATATACTCAAGGAAAAAGACGGAGATAATGAATATGCAGTGTGAGTTGAGCACACAGACTTGGTGCAGTACTTTAGGGTAAGTAGGAGAAAGCTGAGATCTGGTGGGACTGAGGAAAAATGAGAGCTCAGATCAATTTGACCTGTGGAGCACTTCATGCAAAGAAATACTGGTAAAATTACACAGAACAGCTTACATAAAATTTCCTATGTAATCACCTGATCAATATGTGATAGCATTAATATTGACAATTAACTGTGTTCCTTATTTTTTTTTGCATCTATCTATGTAGTTCATAGAACAAAAAATACTTGGAATGTAAACTAAACCATGGATTTTCTTGTAGTACAGTCACAGTTTATAGCAAAGCAGCAAAAGCTGTCTATGCTGTAATATATCTTGAGGCTTGAAAAACTGATAATTCCTCTTCCTCATTTTCTCACCACAACATAGAAGATATTATTCAAAAGTGCCTAGAGGATTATGCACCTAACTCCTATCAACTTCATGGGAACTTTGGTCTTTTAAACTCTAACTGAATCATGAAACCTAATTTCAGTTTTGTTTTGATGTAAATAAGGCATTATAAGATAGGTAACACCATGTTAATTTGTTGATTATGGTCCACCAAGAAATGTATAAAAACCATCATGGACACACTCTAGTCCATTGATAGACCTCTTTCAAAGACAGGTCAGTAGCCCAGGCAACTTTATCTCCGCTTTATACATAATAGTGGAAAGGAGAGGAGATTGATGGGAAAAGCTGCACTGTTCCCATTAGAGTCCATAATGAGAAGGCATATCTCTTCTTCAGATGTGTCCACTTCATCTGATGTGACCTGTCTTTGCTTTCCCAGGAAACACTAATGGTGTTTCCACAGACCAGCTTTGTCAGGGCTCTGCATGCTGGGGTTTGACACATTGCAGCAAGAACTATTTCTCTTCTTTTCCTCCCTCTTCCCCAAGCCTGGCTGCTTGTTCCTACCTGTGCACCATCGTTCCCTTGCACCAGCAATGCTGTCTGTGCAGCTGCTCGAGGAGCCAGCCTGGGCAGTTGACTACAGAAAAATGCTCCTGAAAACAACACTGGGGGAGTAGCAGCAGGGAGGGAACAAGCATCATGATACTGACTGGGAGAGGGCTTGCTCAAGCTGATGATGCAGCTGACATCCGTTTGATGCTGTCTGGTTATCATTGACAGTACATCCAAAAGCAAAATGTTTGAAAAGAAAAGACCGGACAAAACCATTTGCTGAAAAGACAAGACTTCTCTGCAGGATGGGACAAAGCAAATTCTCCCTCTTGGAAACTTAGAGGTCAGGGCTAATCAAATCACATTTTTCAGTCTATCTCTGATAGATGTGCTTTTTTCTGCCAATATTTTTATTTCTGTTCCCTCCCCTGCTGAATGTAAATTGAATTTTGACAATTATAGTTCTGCAAAGTTACTGTCTGCTTTCTCAGGGGAGTTAAGCTGCCTAATTTAGCTTTCTAGAATGGTAAGAAATAGGCAAACACAAATACTGTATGGAAAAGATATGGACACCATCAGATCATAACCCAGGTTTAGGAATTTCAGTTTAAATCTAACAGAATCAACCCTTAAAAAAAAAAAAAAAAAGGAAAATATATTGTTTTTCATTGAAGGAAAGCTTTATTACACTTCTTATGTGTTGAACACAAAGGCAAAAGAGTTAATTATTTCTGAGATATCACTGCAGTAAAGTCTAGTCAAGAAATGGAAAAAAATCAACAAAATTATTGTTGTTACACTCTGAGTTATTTTTGGAAAGGAAAACAAGAAGACACAGGGGACAACAGACCTGTAAATTGCATTGTCGTGCTGAGCAAGCTGAGTGATTAATACACTGGTAGCTGTCAGTCTGTAAGCAATTAGAAGAGAATATGTTGATCAGAGTGGATCAGCTGTGGATTTATGAAAAACAAATATGATACATAACCCCTCTCCCAACCAGATACATATTTAAGAATTGAATAAGTATATCTTGGTAAAAAAAATGGACATTTGGAAACAAAATAGGTTGAAAGTTCAAATTCTTGTACCCATTTTAAAATGTAGGATCTAGGCTTGTAGGTGATAAAATGGCCATATTTAATCTCAAATGACAACTGGATGTGGGAAAAGTATCACCATGTTGAATTACTTGAAAAGTTAATGTATGTCACATGCCCAGAAGGTAACAATTTGTTGACAGAAACCCAAAGGGGTCAAATCATTTTGCCTTGATTTAAATTTTTATCAGGTTAAATTTTCACTGGTTATTGGGTCAAATTCACACCATTTACTGTGGTATTTTCCTAGAGTCACATTGTTAATTGTTTTAACATCTACTGATATATTATAAAATATTAAAGACATAAAAACACAGTTTTGAGGCCCTTCTCCATGTAACAAAATACCTACTCTGACCTCTGACTCTTTTGCCCTTCTCATTGTCTGTAAGAGAACAAGGACTATTTTTCTCTTTCCATGTTCCTCATTTATGAGAATAGTTTTCTCCTGTCTGTGGAGAACTAAAGGAACTCTGCTTCTAATCACTGTACAGTCTGTAAAATCTGCTCTTTTATATATATCATGAAACATGGGAAATTTTTGCTACAAACAGCTCTTTACTCAGTCTGCTCTCAGTGCCAACTATTCTCAGATTGGTTTGCTATTACCAGTTCTTGTGACTTACCTATGACATTTATCTCTTTCTGTAAGGTTTGGAAAGACATTGCATCTGAATTTCACAATCTGAACTGAAGTATCTCAGTGGCATTGTTCTTAGTATGGTTTATTATGCATTATTGGTAATACTAACATAATATATAAAAAATCTTTTTATTTAATTGAAAGAAATAGAGCTACATGGCTGTATTAAAAATCATCATTGGAGATGATTTAGGTTTTTATTTTCCTGTTTAATTACTGTCATAAAATCAACCCGCGCAGTCTGGATTTATCACATATCCTTGCTAATTTATTTCTGGTGAGTATTGGATCACTGAACCTTAAAATTTATTTTTGCCAGTAAATTCAGTCACTAAAATTTTAATGTAAAGTGAAAAGGAAAGGTCTGAACATGAACAAGTTCAATGGTTTTGAAATTTAAATATATGCATAGAAAATGTTTATTTCTACTTTTCTCTTGCACAGTTCTGACAAACTATGAGGAGGAACAAAGAGGCATCATTTCCTATAGAAAAACCTACAGTAGAGATATTGAAAATAGTACTGGAAAGAAAATTATGAGCAATGCTGTTCTGAGTCAGAGCCATTTAATATAAGCATTATCAGCATAGTCCTATGGATTTCAGAGAACTTCGTCAGGGATTCATAATGGAGTGAGTGAGCCTGTGGGGATTTCTTCCAATCTAAAATGTTCTGTGAATCTCAAGATTCAGTGTAAGTCCCCCTCTAATGGCAAACATCCTGTTAGAACAAACTAGTTCAGCATTGTTTGTCATCATTTAAATGGAAAGCTGAGGTTTGTTTAGAGGCTTTAGTACAAGTGGTAGAGGTTGCCAGGCTCATATAAACATTTACCTTTATTTAGTGATAAGCCCATAGCTGAGAAGCTTATGGGTATTTATAGTTGGCTGTGGCAGACTTGTAATTATTTAATAAGGCACACTGAAGATAAGGTTATCATGATATAAGTGCCTGTAATCCCTCTGGGGTGTAATTGCCTCATGATAACCTCATTCCTTGAAGTTGTCTCAATTGCTAATATGAAAGATGTTTGTTTTCAGTGGGAACATATATTTTGTGATGGAACAGCATTAAACTGTCAGATCAAAATGTTAAACAGCAGTTGGAATGAGCAGAAGGGTTCAGATGGATTAACTCAGCCCTCATAGACGGTTCACCATACGAACTGAAATGATCCAAAGCCATTTTATAATGAGTCAGGTTTTAAGTCTGGAAGTATCTGAAAAGAAATAGCTGTTTGCCCAGAAACGTGCTTTAGGTTTCTTGGACTGTACTAGTGAAGCTTGAGATTCATGAGAATAAGGAAATACGTTTCAAAAGGCAAAGATTTTGTCATGGTAACATCTGTGTCTTTTCTTCAGAATTCAGCATTTTGACTAGCAAATCACCCATCCAGTATCACAGCATTTTGCATTACATTGTAAATCATGAAATAAACATTAATAAAATACACATGCTTCAAAAGTAGGTCTAGGAGGGCACCAGTTATCCTTGTTACTACAAGGGACTTTCAAAGCACTGATGTGCATTAACTTGCTTGAAACATACCACCTCAAAGTTAGGTAGGTCTGCCATTAAGCCTGCAAAATATATAACTAGCTTTTCCCTCAAAATCAGAGAAGCACATTAGCAAGAATGCTCCTCAGAGGGGAAGAGCAATAATGTTCCTGAAGGACACAAGTCCAGGTCAGGGACTCCAGCTTCCTCTTGCTTCTTGCATCAACTGACATAAATTTGCACCTCTGAGCAGTTGCTCACAGACAAGTATATGACAGGCATGCGTGTTTGTGTCCCAGTTTGCTTTAGTGGGAAATCCAGAGGCCTCTACAAACTACCATGTCCAATCTCATAATGAAGTCAATGTGCGGTCCAGCAGACAGATACTGCAGCCAAGGTAACAGGAGGGACTGTGTAGGGAAGCCTTTCCTATCACTTAAAGGGTGTTACAAACAGGAGGTCAGCATGGCAGACTTAATGTTTAGGTTTCCACACTTTTTATAGCTCTGGCTAGCTGTGTGCCTGAAGATGGAAAATATTTGGAAGTAAATCAAAAATTTCAAAACTAACCTTATATTTCCTTAGGATTTTTGGCATTGCTGGCTCTTTTGGCCGTGTCTGAGTGGAATAAGCTGTGTCTTTTGAGTTTAGTACATTATACAGTAACATACTACACCTCTCTATTTTTTGTGCCTGGGAATTTCACCTCATCCATCTTTCACAAAGTTCAGCAGAGACTTTTAAAAATCCCTGAGCCAGCTTTATGGAATTAACTGGAGACAGGGCCAAACCCTAGATCCTGGTTTCAAACCTAAATCTTTGTTCAGCTTGGATCTGATGCTATGTTGGATCTAAATCAAACACAGAATCAAAACACTCAACATTTAAGATTTGAATTTAAATCTTATTTATATGGCTGCGACTATATGTCCTTAGTGTAAATTCAGGTCATTCACTACCTACCCCTATACAAATCTCAAACTCAATAGTAGTAGAATTAAAAAAGATGGCACTTATTACTTAATCACTAATTAACTTTAGAAGATTTAAAAGTATATCTCATTTATATGTATAAATATATAAAACCTTTAAAAATATATTTCATTTAAAGGCATGTTTCAACCACTAATGTGCTCTGGTTCTTAGTTAAAAACTTTTCAAATATCTCATATGTATATCTGAATTCCTCTGTGTTCCCTCTTTCCAGTTGTTGAGTAGTATAGATGACTGTGTTCCTCATAGTAGTTATTTGTTACTCCCTTAGAAGAACTGGACAGCTTCTGTGTAAACAGAAAGGAAGATATATGGGGGATAATTGTTTTCTTATTCTTTATTAACAAATTTATTTTTTATATTATCTATATATTTATATTATNTTTTTTCTTTTAATTTCCATTTTAATTGCATGGTTCTAAATCAAAGTGTTAACATCCCATGTTAGGTCACAGCTTCATTTTTTCCATTTTAGTGTAGAACACATTCAAATCTTTGACAGGGTTCAAAAGGGCACGAACCCTTTAATTAATCACTAATTAACTGTTTCTCAGAGTGGGACAGTGGTATTCGGGCAGTTTCCCTAGAGTACTAGTGTTGCTTTGGAGCCCTCTCCTGGAAACTGTATTTGTGGATTATATCTTGGAAAGCACTTCATGAGTTGTGCTTCACTTGGATCTTTCTCTGAGAGACCAAACTGGAAAGCTTACAGCTGTGTGAATAGTGTAATAAAGGATTTTTTTTTCTTCCAGTTTGCCTATTTTCTTATATTTTTTTTCTGATTAAAACTGGGAGCTAGTGATAAAGTTATGATTGTTAATGATGTTGACTGGATAGTTCCTTTTCTGATGCCTGGCCCACTACTTTCACGTTTCCTGATCTGCCCACAGAGACTCCAGGAACATCAATTTTGGTAGATGGTATTGTTTGATCCATTTAATCTCTAACTTTGACATCCTGAGTTCCAATACACTTAAGAAAACAGCTCAGTTTTTAAACATTTTTCATCTAGTTTTTCTAGTGTTTCCTTTACTGCGTTTCATCCTACTTGATTGTTTCTGTAACTGATCAGGCAATGTATTACTATTTTACCCTAGGCTTCAGATTCATTCTGTATACACCAGATTTATTACTGGTATCAGTTTACTCAGTGCTTCACTGCTTATTCCCTGATTGCATATTTTCCCACACATGAAAACAACAGTGATTTTGAAAGACAGATACAGTGAACATTTTTAAAAATAGAAAAAACTGTGTTACCTTTCAGTGATAGCTAAAGAATTTGTGATTTATCTTTCTTTTTAAACTAAAATAGGAAAAACAGCAAAATTCACTGAATATTTAGATATCAAATTAACAACTCTTGAGGTTTACAGAATGAGAAGATTCATGAGTTCATGCAGAGAGGATATAATTAATCCTGTCATCTTGCTCTGTGCCTTTGCCATGCACAGTGAAGTCATTGTGCTGTCTGCACATCTCATCTCTTAATGTCTGTTCAAGCTATGTCACTACATCTCTTTCTGGCCTCATGGAAAGTGGTGGAGGGTTAATTATTTTGTCCATTTTCCTACTTTCTTTGGGTCAAAATTGAGCAGAAATGTAGCTCTCATCAGGAAAATATGAACTGATTAGCGTTCCATCTGTGGAACGCCTTGACTGCCAATGGATTTTTTAATTATATTAAAATGATGTACTTTGTACTTTGATATGAGAAGTGAAATAGGAAGCTAATTTCTAATAATTGCTTTAAAATGTGCTTTGGAGGAAATATGGAGATATTAGCATTACCAGTAATACAATCTGAATGAGCTAAATGGGAGGTGTAATGAGAAGTTCGGGGCAGGAGAGAGCAGGCAGAAAGGTTGAAAATGTCATTGTCTGCTGGTTGAGGTATCATTTCCCAAATGATAGTTCAGCCTGCCCTTGCTGTATCTGAATAGCAAATGAATACCTTAGCAGTGAGTCTATGGTAATACTGATTTACTCATTGCTATTGCCCCTGTCACTACACAGATGTATCCTTGGTACAGATTTACAGAGAACATCCACACTCTAATTATGTTAATAGCTAAAGTTATATTCATGTTTGTTGGTTGTTCTACCTCCATGAGTGTTCTTTGCTTTTAGCTTTACTATTTGTACTTCATTGAAACAGTATATTGAAACATTGTACAGTGGCTTATGTTGTATTCGTTGAAACAGCCACAGACCCTACAAAAGTACAGCTTACTTAGCATTTTTGGCAAAATATCCCAAAGCAAGAAAAAGGTAGAGCTGTTTGTTAATCTGTGGGATTAAGCCCTCCAGTCTCAGGACAAATGCTATTCATTTGAGAGCCATAGCAGACTGCCTTGACTGCTCCTTCAAGCAGGGTTCTTTCCGGTATTTTAACTTTTTCAAATTCTACTTTTTACTTGAACATATGTCTGCGAAAATCTAGAAAACCTGTATATTTCTTTTCCTTCAAATTCCCTTGCTATGGTCCTAGCTCTAAACAAAGTACTGCAATTAGCTGAAATTATTTTAGCTGCTTAAAGAATGTTAATCAATGTACAGCTGTATGGCTGATTTGGAGAACCCAAAAGAGACTTAGATATAATTACAAAACAACACAATGAATTAAAATTGGGTTTAGACATTTAGAGAAGAAATGTGTCTGATTACATGTAAGAGTACTAAGTTGCTAAAGAATTGTCGGTTATGAGATTTCTGCTGTTTGTGTGTGTGTGTAGGATTAAGTTCATGAAAATATCCTGTGTTACATGAACTCAAATACTTTATCAGACACAAGAGAATCTGTGTGAGAACCTCATGAGACAAAGGATAACCAAGCCATAAGACATAAAGCCACAGGAAACCTGTTTCTGCTAGTTTTGTTGCTCACAGAAATACTTCAAATTGTTATAAATTCTTTAAGTTCATAATCTTATTTACTGTTTCTAGCTGTATTTGTGACAGCTAATTCTGAATTTTCAGTTTTCTGAAAACTAGATTTCATTGATACCACTGAAAGACAGGTTCAAAACAAAAGCAAGGCTCTGAAATGGAGTATAAGAAATAGCTACATGAAAAAATATCAGTCGTACTTAAAACATTTTTAGTACTTGTACCACTTGAATTCTTATTACTTTGAATAAACAAAATGCATCTCAAAGAACCTACTTCATTTGGATTTAGAATTCATTGAAACCCCTGACCCAAATTTTCTTGCTAATTCTATACTAATTTTCAGAGTTATTGACATCTTTAACCTACACTTATTTTTGGTGGCCTAACACTTAAAAATCCCTGACTTTTTCAGAATAATTCTTCAAATTTTGCTGACCTCTACAATTTCTGGCGTAAAAAATAAAGACTTTGGAATTGAAACATTTGATTGACACAAAAACAAGACACAAATACCATCTTTGTTCAAATGTCAGGAGGAAACTCCAACACACCATAGTTGTCTCCAAATATTCTGATCATTTTCTAAAACTAGGTAGTAAGCACTGCAGAACATAGAAGGGTTTGTAGCGTTATTAGCCTTTGAATCCCTATAGTCCTGACTGGCTCATAGCCAATTTGAAGCCCCAATTAGCCAAGCACAGCATTCCATTCATGCTTAAAATTCATAAAACTTACAGTACATATGTTGAAACTCAACAAAAATAGTGTGCCTTACTTTTATTACACCCTGATCTCTTGTTTTCTACTTTCTATTGCTGTCACTTACTGCATTTATGGATAAGTGACTTAATGACACTTTATCTGCAAACAGTTCTCTTGTGTTTTATTTTATTTTTACTAACAAAACCTTTCTGTTCCTGTGGCATTCTCTTTTAGTGAATACAATCCTACCAAACTGTCTGCATATAAGGATTATATGACCTCATAATGCTGAAAAATTTTAGGGAAGAAGATTGACTGCAAAGAGATCATGAGGGCTCTGTTTTATTCCATGAACTCAGTGAACCTCACAAGTTAGTGCCATTCCCTATTATATTACTCACATTAGTATCTATGTCATCACTGACATCAGCAATAACTGTGATCTGGATACTTCAATAGGGATTGCATTCCCTGAAATAAGGCTAAAATCTGAAGAAACAGCAAAGGTCCTTAAAAATTTAATTACATGTTGCACAACAGACAAAATTATGGCATTGGGCATTTTCAGCAAGGAAGTCGAAAATATACGTTGAGAGAAAACAGTTGGGGATGTTGTTTTGTTCTTAGTCTAGGATTTTCCTCTAAGGATGTATCTCAGACCTCCATCAGGCACTCCAGAAAGGCATGGGTATCCTGAGGGGCCCATGCCCTATCTGCCAGCTCCTTGCAGATATCCTGGATACCCTAGAGGGTAAAAATGGCATGAGATGTCTGCATTGAGGCAACTGAATCTGGCCCATTAACATGATTTGATCTTGTGTCAACATTCCCTAAACAAAATTACCTGAGCCAATGCCAGAAAAGTGGCAATATGAAGCAAGAAGCCAAGAATGCAAAAAAGAAAGAAACTCTCACATTGACAAATCACAGAAGTAGTCAATGAATGGAAAGAAAAAATTATGTGTAATGAATCTTTTGCAGAACTAGGGTGAAAGGATACAATTAAAATATGCTTTTCAAATGTTGGTCTCAACATCTGAGTGCTGAGATTTTCAATCTATGCAGAAATTCTCTATGGACTTAGCAAATTGATACCTTCTGAAAGAAAGCATTAGTCAAAGGAACCCTTTTTCATCTATTACATGTTACTGACGGAACAGTTTACGCTAAGAAAAGTCAAGAAAAAAGAGATAAAAGATTCTTACAAAATAGCCTAAGCTGCAAAACGTGGAAACAATACGAGATTTATCTGTACCTTACAGGGAAAAAAAAAAAATTATATTGAGTCAACAGATACGTATAAATTTCCTTGGTGAATACATTTCAGGCATAACAAACTGAAATTTATTTCCGCTTTTAACCCTTTTGAAAATTAGCTGTAGGCAACCTTACCAGTGAAAATATTACTTTAAAATGAAATGACAAAATGACATTATTCTGACAGGTGTTCATTTTTTAGCCTAAGTTATGTGATAATTTTTATGTATATTTATTACTAATTTCAGCTGACTCAAACCTGCAGTTTTCAGCAAATAAATTATCTGTTAATAAATTGCATTAACTCAGATGCAATTGAGTTAACATTTCTTTGGAAATCATAGAAAGGGAGTACTATTTTATAAGGCAGAAGCCAGTAGCCATTTTTCAGCCAATCATACAATGTAAACATTTTTTCCAACTCATTAACATGTCTTGGGAAACTAGATGAATATTTGTAAATAATTATTTCAACAGAAACTAATGAGTTCACTGTTGCATATCTTTGTATATATTGCCTCACCAAATTAATTACATTTATTAATAATGTTTTTCTCTAGGGAGACCAGTGAAGTGATTTAGACTATCTTTAGGCAGTAAATGTGTCACAATTTTTAAAATATTATTCCATATTTTAAGATCCTAGCTAATAAAGGTAACTACAGCTGTGACAATCTTGGGAGATAGAGATGAGGAAGTTTTGTGATCTCAAAACTGGCAAAATAATCCATATTCTGTACTAATGATTCTGGTTGGCACCAGAAAATACAGGCAAGATTCTTGAAAAAGGAGTATCAGACAGAAAGATTTCTAGGTAGTCATGTTTAGGTAGATTATTGTGTAAAAAATGTGGGGCAAAGTAAATGAATTTCCAGCTGATTAAATAACCCTGTATGTACAGTAAAATTAGTAAGAAATTCAGGGTAGGTACTCCTAAGGTTTTCCACTTTTCACTACTAGATGAAATTAGATCTTTTTATATGTGTGTATAGCTAGAAATGTATCTATTCTGTGTGTATGTGCGTGTGTGATAGAAAACATGAGTATATACGTGTGAATGTGGGATGCTAATTGCAAAGTGTATGAGCTGAACACTGAACAAATTTGTAATATCAATGAATTATTATAGGAAGTACTAGCCTAAGAAAGGGCTATTATAGAGAACACAGACATGAGAGATGTTCATAAAACTGTGGTTGTAACCCTAATGCACTATAAAATACTGTTCCTCAGTTCCTGTTCCAAGGAGCTGGGAGAGGAGTTTGATTCCTGAAATACAAGGTTGCCGAAAGGGCATGAACCCACTGCTGCGCCTAACAACTGAAAAACATCAAAGCTTTTACAAGGTAATCAACAGCACATTTTGTACTAGTAGTGTCAATAATAAATAGTGAAATCAAACTAAATAATTTATTTACAAATGTTGTATGCCTGTCTTATTCTAGTCCTGTGCCCTAATTGAACCATTAAAAAGAGAGAAAATAACGGGCACTGTTTTGCCTTGCCCCCAAACTGACCATCTCTAAATATAATTTCATAAATAGGAAAACTAAATTATAGAAGGCAAGGGACAGTTTTTCAGAAATGGTGAGCAACCACATCCCAGATGAAGTCACTGGGATCCCTGGGCACTCACCTTTCAGGAGCTGTAACTTACCCATGGCTACTGAAGAAGTCAGCGCCCAGACCAAGAATAGAAACCACTTTTCAAGTGTTCTGGGTCTATGTTTCAACCACAAGTCCCTTCCTTCTCCTTATCTGCCAAACCACTACTGTAGTGACTTTTGGTTATAATGTCTTAAATTACAGAGAAAGCCAGAACTGAATCATTTTGGTTTTGCTAAATGGTTTTTATATAGATTGTCAGATTGGCCAGACAATTCATGTCTTCTTTAGATGGAACCCGCTTTTTACGGAGTTCCTGTGGTGCTACATTTAAGGTTGATAATTGACCCAAAGGACAACTACTTTGAACAAAAATACATTTGAGATCAATCATGCTTTACTGTTGCTATTTCACTTGTTTATACAGTAAGGGGGTTATTTTAGGTTAAAAATTAGTCTATTTCTTTCAACAAGTTCAGATATTCTGGCTAAGAAAATACTGCTGCCTTGGCTAAAACAATAGCTTGGGGTAAATGTCATTAAGATTCAAATAGAGACAAACAAGCTTAAAATATGTAAAGTGGTGAAAGATTTATTACAGTTTTAGTAGCACTATTCAAAAAATATTGTCATTTTTGTATGCAATCCACTGTACATCTCTCAATGAATGTGCCACCCACCTACTCTTGAGAATATTCATGACACGGCTGCTAGACTTCATAAAGTCATTGTCACTAAACTGCACTGGGGAACAAAGAAGGTTGTCATTCTCACATGCAGCTCTGCAAATCACATCATATTTGACATAGACTTCAGGTGACGCAACCATTTATGGTTTGAGTCCAACACAATGTTTAACTCTTGCCTTGTTTGATAGTGTTTTTACACCAGCTTGCCTTCAGTAGATTTTAAGAAAAGTTTACCCAGCCTTAAGTAACATAAAATGAGTGATTTGAGATCTTATACAGAGCCAGAATGTCCAAAGTAGCCCAAGAAGGCGTAGAGGAGGAGAGCAAGGAGTAACCTTTTGTTTTGAAGTTAGATATTGTAAGATACATCATGATGATGTCATGATACATTTTAATATGCATTCTAATAATACAGGGTCTAATAAGACCCTTTTCTTAGTATCATTATAATTAGAGTTTGTTCTAGACAGACCTCAAACATCCTTGTGCTGAGCAGGTCCTTGCTGGGATGGGCAGAGCTGTGCAGAATGTCCCCGGCGCAGAAGTAACATATAGCACAGTGAGGAGGGGAAGGGGACAGTGTATGACCGAAGCTCCTTTGCTAATGGGCACACTGTAAATCCTCACTAATGCGAACAATTTCATTAAGCTGTTGCTCTCAACCAAAACCTAAACATTTTTTGTTCCCTTCTGCTTCTTTTTGGTTCAGTTCTAATTAAGGTTCAACAGCAGTGTCAGATACAGGCTTGGGATTCAGTTACAGCTTGAAACAAACCCTGTGTTTTGAATAGGTTTCCAGGCAGTGTTTAGGTTCAGTGTGACTCACTGTAGCTCTGTATTTAAATGGGAAATGTATGCCTCACTTGAAATTCTCCTTTGAGGTTTTAGTTTGCCTTTGCATACAGTTTGGGATACTGGTAATAATTAAAGCAACCCCTCCCCTCAAAAACAACAACCCCTCTTCTGGAATGCTGCTGAAGCTCAGTGAATTTATTCCTTCACCATCTCACATTTTGGAGAACTAAAGTTGTCTTGCACAATCATTTCATCTGTGTCTGAAATTTAACTCTAGAATTACCAGTAGGGCAACTAATGGATGTCTCTCAATTTTGAAACTCATAAAGGGTTTATCAAAACATAGTGCATGTATACTTAGATTGTAAATGGTAAATTTACGATTACTAGTGATCCTTGTGAAAATGGAACAAAAATGCTCCAAATGAAGCAATAGTATTAATTATGTTCCTAAAAGTAATTGTGCATCACTAAACTTTCATGCAAAGGCAATAGAAGTAATAAAAGTTAATACATAACAAAACAGAATTACTGGAAAGAATGTGAATCCCCAGGCTCTGGATCTGTGAGAGAAACAGACCTCTGAAGAGCCAGAGAGAAACAGAGGAAATTGGGAAAAAGGTGATTCATACAGTCTTGTCTAGAATGCAGAATAAGCTTGTAGCCTAGTTTCTGTGCATGAGAAATCTTGCCAGAAACTTTTTTCTTGCATATTACTGACCAAAGTACCACAGTCAGTTGCAAAAGAGATTGGATTGCTAGTGAAAGAAGATTTGAAACCAGTATTCTATTATTCTAAACAACATCAACTGAGACATAGCACAATATGGCTTTAATTTGTAGAGAGTTCCAGAGAAGATTACCTTGTTGTTTTAAATCTTTTTCTTTTGTACATTAAAAAAAAAAAAAGGGGTGGGGTGGGGGTAAGTCATTATCTGACCAATAATAGAAGAAATTTGCTAACGTAATGTATTCCTGAGAAATAACAATCCAGGAAACGTCTAATGGTAAATGAACAAAACTTCAGGTACATAAGCTGTTCTTTGAAGTCTCAGGGTCTATTTATGCCCTGTTAACCAGATACCCTGGCCTGTTTGCCGAACTGGTATTGCCAAAATATATTTCCAACGAAGAGCAAGGAAGAAAGACTTTATTATATAGCTACATTTAAAGAATCCTTGAAAAACACCCATGTTCCAATAGGAGACTTAGAACAGGAGCAGGGTTCATCCCACTAAACTCTTAAGCACTTAACTGAAGCAGCTGGATTTGCTTCCAGTCATCCAAGGCTCCTGGAAAGAGATAGGCATCTACAGAGGGCAATTCAATTGACTTGGGATCTCTCTGTATAGTTCCATTGTTATTACAGTGGTTTTTAAACATTGTATTATATTTATATATATTAACATAAATTGTGCAAATGGTTCTTTGTAGAGTTGGGTACCAAGCTTTCCTCCTTGTGAAGTGGTCAGAAGACACAGACTGAAAAACAGAATGAGCGTTGATGACTTTTCAGAGTTTTCAGAGAAAACGAGCTATGATTTTTTTTAAAAACAAAACAAAACAAAACAAGTATTAGTAAAACCGAGAGTTTTAAAATAAAATGTAGGAACTTTTAGACTGGAAGGAGTATAAAGGGCATTTGTTACCAATAAAACATAAAGCAAGTGGAAGAAATGAACCATGTGTTGTGCGAAAAACAGAGGTTGCTCTCACTGGGACAAGCAAGTGAAGAAATCAGAGGCCTTCTCGTCTTATTTATTTATTTATTTATCTATCTATTTATTTATTTTTTTACAGTGAGGAAAAGCCATAGACTAAGAACCCCAAGTCTCTCATGTATGACAATAAGGTTGTAATATATATTTTTTTATTTCTGCCTACTTTCATCCAAATAAACTTTAGAACAAAAAATGCTGAAAGTCTGAGGAAAATTAGTTGTATTCACAGTTTGGACACCACTGATTAAAAAAAAGTCAGACTTTCTGCTTCTGGTAAAGCAACTGGTTTGCCTGGGCATTCTGCCTTTCCTGTTCACTTTGCTTCCCCATGTATTTTTGTCAATATTCTGGAAATAATTAAGAGGCCTTGGAACCCTTGGGATGCCAGGTTAAAGTCCCTGGGACATCATCTTCCCAGTAAGCAGTGTAAGTAAATTACAGGGCTCAGTAGGTGGTTTATGGTTAAAGATTCCCATAAAACAGCCTGCAGCTCCTTGCTACAGAAGTAGTCAGCTTTTTTTGTTTGTTATTTAATTTTGCCTTCCAAACCATAGGAAGAGAACTGGAATCTTTACTAAGGGTGTTTTTACATTTTTTTGTTATTTTATTTTATTTTATTTTATTTTATTGCAGCAGATCTTGCTAGTCAATTAATTGGTGGCGTGCAGACAAAATCACCTCTTTCTGTATTAATGCTCTGATGGTGCCATGCACACCAATCCCAGTCATGATATTTAGGTCAGAGTGACAACTCAGTCACTTACCAAAGGAGGATAAAAGTAGTTCCATAAAAAACTAATGCTAAATCTTCAAAATAAAATAATAGATAACATATCTTATCTGAGTTAACAAAACAACAGAGTTTTGCCAGAACTCTGTGGGGAAAAAGCACCTGACATCAGTTGTTATTTAAATTACAAAGTGTTAGTGAGCAGGAGGCACAGATGTCTTATGAGAAAAGAGTCATTGCTGATGATATAAACCTCATTATTTGCAGCGTGTTGACCTGGGCACCATTGCACGGGAAGATCCATTTTTCATGCATAAGTAACATATCAAGACATACGTGGCACAAGCTTTTCAGGGGCAAGTACCCGTAAAGTGAGCTGCTCACTGCTGTGTAGGGAAGGGAAGGGAAAAGAAAACCAAGTACTCCAACCAGTCTTTGGGGTGTTATTGTAGTTCTCAATGAGCATCTGCAGTTTGCTGAGGCTAATCAGATGTTAGTGGGGCATCTGCAGTTCACAGGGAACTTCCAGAAGCAGAGTGGAACGTATTTCCTCAGGCTTGTTCCTAACCTAACATTTGTGGGTTGGAGTATTGAGCATGATTTCCTAAGAAAATGAGTCTTGGGACACCACCATGTCTGTGTGTTTGGAACTGCTGACAGATTTAAACTAAATTTGTCAGAAATAAAAGTTTTAGATAGATTAATTTTCTCCAAATTTCCTAAGAACTAGGTTAGATGGGGAAGGGAGACTTTTGGGGAATGATTTACTTGCCTGAACATGGGCTGTACTAACATTTGCTGTCCTGGATTTTCCTGCCTAGCCTCCAGGTACCATAACAGAAAAGCCATCTCTGACTGTATCAGATACAACAAGGATATTACAGAAATTGTTAGACACCTATTTTAGTCATACTCCCTAAATCTCCAACCAAAATTTCCAAACTGATATAAAAACAGCACCATAGCTCATATGTTATTAGACAATAGAGAATCCACACAGAATATGTTCCTCAGGCATTCTTCAACTACTAATAAAATCTCTAGTTAGAATTTGCAGCTATGTGGAAGAAAAGTCTAAAGGAAAAACTGCTTTATGTTTCATATAGAACTACTGGTTTCCCAATGAGCTGAATAAATTTAAAGATATTCTCTAGTTTACAAAAGGGGACCATCAAATATGAAATTTTCAAGTTAACAAACATATAATGCTTTCTGGAATGGATGATTCCCATAAAGTGTTTAAAGTCATGTATTTTCAATTCAGCGCATAAAGTACCTCATAAAACTACTTTATGCTTCTCAGTTTCGCTACTTGAGAACACTCTCTAGCTAGATTTCTCCTATGCAAATTCTTTTTTTGTGTGTTTTAATTTGTGACTGACAGGCAGCATACTACTTTTATGTTTTTGTCTGAGTTGAGATTGTTTTGATTAAGGACTTCTCCAGTTTGCCCGATCCTGTTGCATGCAGTTCTCAGCAAGGACTGTCTGGATAACAAATCTGCTTTTTTTTAATTATTATTGTTCTATACACACACACACATATGTATAAGAATATACATATATATATGTGATAAATATATACATTTATATACACACATAAAATGAAGATCTCTGGGGAGACTGATGACATGGATTCATTCCAAAAGAAGTCCAGTTTTCTCCATAACACCAATAGTGAAGACTTTATAGGCAAGTCCTTCTATTCCAAGTTGAATTAAGAAAAGCTAAGGTGAAACTTACCTGTATAACTCTTTAAAAAGCATTATTGAACTTTTTGAATTTTTGCAATGTTCTGTACATCTATAAGATGTGTTTCTTTAATGAAACAGAAAAAATAAATACTCAAGAGTAAGGTTTAGTGAAAAGATTTCTCTTATGCTTAAATTAATATTATTTATAAAATATTTATAAAATGTTTCTTACATTACCTTGCCGTTACTGCAACAGTTCCATGGAGACATTCCAGCCACAGCTGGAAGGACTTGATATAGTTTTCACTCTGATGCCAGAGAATACCTTGGTGTTGTTACCACCTTAAAGAAAACGCAACAAAATGTGGCTGCAATGCATGCGCCTGAGAAATCTCAGGCTACACTTAGCAAGTGGAGTTTTCTTCCACCCTGATGATTAAATTTTCCTCAGTGGAGTATTTACACTTCATATTCTCTGCTGTGACTGACCATATGTGACAGTCAGACTGTAAATTCTGTAATTTTTTTTCTGTAAATTCTGGAAAATTTAGGATGTCCTGTAACAGAAATGAAGGCTTCGCTCAGGACTTTCACTGCAATGATTTTCTTGCCTGCTGGAGGCTGCTGTGATTCTGGGTACGGGAAAGGAGACTTTTTCCTCCCACGTCTCAGTGTTCATGCTGCTTCTAGGGGGAAGAGGAAAGAATAGGATGTATTCTACCTGGAATACAACAAAAGAACAGACAAGGATGGGAACCTAAAGCAGACTCATGAAAATATTTAAGGCTAACAGACAACCTACTCACTATTTATTGCTTTGAAGTTCCTCAGATACATAGATCATGTTGACACCTATGCTGACATACCACTGAGTTTCAAGAAAGGGTTGCTTGTAATTTTCAGTGTTTTTTTTTTTTTTCTTTTTTGCTCACAACAACAACATAGACAGAAGAGAGGGCAGTATGTCACACTTGCAAACCAGATGAAGTTGGTAGATTTAATTTTAGGCTTACCAGTCTTAACAGTGTCCCTTCAATATTTATAAGGCAAGTACAAGTTAGGACAAGTTAAAGAGAAAGAGATAGAGTGGAAATTTGTTCATCAAGCTGAGCTGGAAAAAGTCTTTTTGTGTAATCCGTATCTTTAGGGAGGGAGAACAAGTTCTCAGCACAGTCATATCCTGGAATTCTTGCAGATTGATAATGTTGTGACATGAAGCAAGAATTATTAACAGGACCCATGAAAGCTGGTATCTTTCCAGCTCTCTACACTTTAATCTTCTGTCTATTAACTGCTGCAAGTGATACCTTGGCATATATTACAGCCACAAATTAATTTCTCATTTTATCTCTAGTAGCACCCCCAGTGGGATATACTACAATATTGCTATTTTACCTGACCATGGCATATGACAAGGTAGATCATACCCTTCAATTGCCTAAAAATCCTAAAATGATGAGCAAAAGAACATCAATAATTCATTGTTAAAGCATCCATGAAGAGGAAGCAGATTGGCTTGTTACACTGGATTACTTCTAGTTTAGTGTAGAACAAAACAGTGTTCCTCAAGGATTCTGATTTGGTCTCTTCTGCTTTGTGCACAATGTCTCCTCTGTTGCTGGCAAATGATACACCATCACTGGAAGAAATCACATGCTCTACAACTTGATCTTAATGAAGCACAGATTTGTGGTCAAGCAGTGAATTGTTCAGCTAAAACTCAAAACAAGATGACTTTCTTGGATCACCTACTGAACTAGATCTTTCCTCAGCTATGTATTTAAAGATCAAGACAAAGCCCAAACTGAATTAAATTGTCGGTACCTTGGTAACTTTAAACAATAAAGCAATTGTATTGATTTTTTCTCTAAGTCCTTGCTTGCATTGAATGAAACTTTCAAGTCGTATTGGTAACAAGTCAGCATTTCACTCAGCTGATTTTTTAATGGTTCATTCCTTGTAATGTGTTAAATTATAGACAGGCGTTTCTTGGATACTTTCTGAATGCATTGTGCTTATGAAAAGAAACTTAGGAGACCGTTGCACACTCACCCAAGGAACAGGTGCTAGGTGTACTAAGAATATTCATATTTGTATTTTGAAGGTCTAATAATATCCATAGCCAAAATTACAGGTTTTGGATAATGGTGTCTAATTATGCAACATAATGAAATGGTTTGAGTGAGGCTTTGTCTCATACTGGCGTTCAATGATGATTTTAAGCACAGATTATTCAGACTTGACAGTGAAAAAGGAAACAAAATTGGTATCTAGAGACTAGAGATGACGATCATGATTTTTCTGAGGAGCTGTGAAAGGTGCTTTCTTATGTACATATATATGAATGTGTATGTATACCATATATACACATACATTGTCTTGTTAGCCATATCCTATTGCAATTATGCCAACAATATTGTAAGCAATCTTATCTTGCAATATAGCAAAATAGTATTGATATGGCTTTCTTATGATCTATAATGTGGCTGATAGAGCTGTCTATTATTAAACTCCATAATTCTGTGGGTCTCCTGAGTGAGATAAGTAATACTTTGAATATGTTATTATGAATGCTGTCAAAGCTAAGCTATGAATACACTGGAGCCGGAGAGAGTAGAATATTCCATATCCTGCACACCCTGCTGTGAAAGTCAGGTTATTCCAATCTCATTGAAGACTTTAGTTGTAAAAACTGCATTCTTACTGGATCTAATTTAGGATGATACTTCAAATGAAGAGATGAGGGTGTGGCAGGGAAGAATGAAGACATGAAAGAAATTGGCAGAATTGTATGACCCACAGAAGATAGTGAGAGGTCCAAGATTTATAAACAAAATGAAATAGAAGTGGCTCAATGTCAGTATTGTTATTCTTTTCCCTTGTAATGCCAGCATTAAACTGGGACAGGTATTTTTTCATCCTAAGAGTTCCATTTCAGTCAGAAATTCACAGAAGTTAAACCTTAGGAATGTCTTCCAGTTGGGATCATCGGCTTTATTTAAATTTAAATTGAGCAATTATTTCAGTGTGAGGAACTTTTTGATTTCTTCCAAAACCTAGCTTCTGTGCTCTAATGTGACTGGCCTATTTTTGTTTTCAATCAACATTTAACTTCTGGAAGCAAAGACCACATTTTTTGCTATAGATGTTCTTTGCCTCAAACACAGAGAGGTAGATTCATTAGAGCCTACACAAAAAAAACGATGATGATAATAAAATTACAAGTCTGTTTCAGAACCTTGGCAGAAAGAAAAAAAAAAAAAGCATAAATACAAAGTGAAATCTTCTTGTTTAGGGCTATTTGCACTGTTTGGAAAGCCATTAAGTATCTATTATACTAAAATTAATAAATTAATAATAAATTAATAATTAACATTTCAGTCAAAAGGAACGAACAAACTAATTAATTCCACCAAGGTAAATTATTACATTCTGCTTTCAATAGCCTCAAGGAAGCCTTTTAACCACAAGCCATTTCTTCTTTTTTTTTTTTTTTTCTATTACATTGGAACATTTGATAATGAGCATTTATGTCTCTGCAGCCAGCATACTAATATGGTCACTGTTGTTTTTTTTCTGAGTTCGTAATTAAAGACACAGATGTGTTTTACAGACCACTGATGTCTCGCTCGACTGATGTGGCTTATATTGGGTTTGGGCTGAGTGGACAAAGCCTGCCGATGTGCTGGTGCAACCCCCCCCTTAACTTAACATTCAGAGAATGGCAGTGTGCCTTGGGGAAGGCAGCAGGCATGTCATTCCCGCTTGCCATGGTTAGAAGCACAGCAGCTCTTTACCCTGTAATTCTTTACACTGGCTCTGGCAGGCTTTTCAGGACTGAAAATGAAGATTTGCTTTTGAATTCTGTGCATATGCAGGAATAAAGGAAAGATCCAGGAATGGTGCTCAGCACAGGAATGCTGCTGCAGTCTCCATTTGGAATGGAGATGGGCTTGAGGTTCAAATGTCAAGGCCAAGTTTGAATCTGTATTTCCCCAAGCACTCAATGTTCAGGATAACCCCCATCTTGTGGATGAGAACATTGAATATCGTGAAAAAAAAAAAAAAAAAAAAAAGGAAAAGCTGTGTTTTGTGTTCAAATTACTATTTTCCCATTTTCTTCCTGTCTTCTTTTCTTTTGCTAATGGTTTTCTTTTCCATCCTACTCCTCCTTCTTCCCTGCAGGGTATCTTTGAGGAAAATTATACAAATAAGACTTTTCAATAAGATACAGCAGTGAATATAGTGAATTGTAAACTTCATCAGAAGTTTTGGAATTTGTCCAGGATATAAAATTTTTTTTTGGTGGCTACAAAGATTAAGAAGAGGAAGGCAACAAAGAAATTAACAGAAGTGCTGAGCTCCAGAAACTCAGGACAATAATGGAGGCATCAGGATTTGTCCTAAATATTTGTCTAAAACCAGAAGCCCAGAAGAAACTGAAAGATTAGATGGAAAGATTAGATTTTATTTTTTTTTTTGCAGATTTTCACTGTTATTCTGATCAGAAAAAGACTGGTGCAATGCACTGCAATATCTTGCTTTTGCTGCCAAGCCATAATTGAAATACAAAAGTTCTCACAGATCATCTTGTTATTCCGGTGTTGTGCTTTTAATACTCTAATTATTCTACTTCCTTTTCTGAGGACATACCTCCTGACTTCATTGCAAGTTATTAATATTGTGCTGGGAAAGAAAAAAATGAGATGTGGAAACAAAAGCTCAAATGAAGAGAGGCAAACCACCACTTGGGAGTCATTGCTGCTGTTATTTCCAAGAAAACTGTGCTCAAAAAAAAAGCTGTTTCCTGAGTGTTTAGGTAATGAATATTCAAAACAGTATTTTTTCAAAGTTATTACAATTTTCCTTTGGACTTAATATGATGACACAAAAAAAGAAAATATATATTTTGAAAAGTATATTTTGTTACCCTGCAAGCTGTGAAAGATAAAAATCGATTTGTCTAACAAAATAAAAGTACTGAAGTAACACACAAAGTTCTCAGAATTTCTTATGGTTTGTTACTGAGCGTTTTTTCCCTTTTAACTCCTCCCCATCTTTTTTGTTTGGTCTCTTGCTAAATAAATCATGGTATTATGGGTCCTCCTTCTCCTTCTTCTCCTCTTCCTTCTCCTCTTCCTCCTCCTTCTCCTTCTCCTCCTCCTCTTTCTCCTCCTTCTCCTCCTCCAGCTTGGCTGATGGTACCAGTACTGCCTTACGGTGGGGTGGTTGGAGCTGACTGGAACTGGCTATGACTAGCGCAGGGCAGTCCCTGGCTGCTCCTCACAGAGCTCACAGAGGCCACCCTGTGCCCCCTGTGCTGACAACACCTTGCCACACAAACCCAGTGCAAAGTTCTACAAGACATGAGAAACATAGACTGGTGCAGTTGACTCAGTAGGTTACGTTATATGTGGCCAATATAAGCCCAGTGTCCCAGAATGCGTTTTCACATCAGCCAAGCTGTG
>VXAA01000688.1:11464-26580 GCA_013399115.1 Anseranas semipalmata
CCCCCACCGGTATCAAATCCGAGGTGGTACCGGAGCCACGCCAGCCCTTACTGCCCCCCCCCCACAGCCCATACCGGAGCCCCCAACCGGTACCGGCCCCCCTCCAGCCGGTACCGGAGCCCCCCACCGGTCCCAGGATGCCCAGCCCACGCCAGAGCCCTGCTGCTGGCACCGTGTCCCTAGCCGGTACCAGCCCCCCCCCCCCAAGCCAGTACCGGAGCTGGGTTGGGATCAGGCCCCGGCCCCTGATGGAGCTGGGGGGCCTGGATGCCCAAATGGGCGGTGCTGGTGGTGCCTGAGGAAATGGGTGAGCCCCGGTGGGTGCCATCACCCAGGGGGTGCCGTGGGGTCCCCACCCACAGCCGGGCTGGCCCCGATCCCCCCTGCACCAGCTGAGCATAACCAGGGGAAAGTAACAGACACCAGGATGTGCTCCTGCGTTGCCCCAGTTTTGGGGGATGCTGCAAGGCCCCATTTCCAACCTGGGGAAAACGACCAATTGGTGGGTGGTTTTGGGGAAAAGAACTCTGAATTCCCTTTCAATGCACAGCGGGACACCGGCACGGGATCGAGGGTGCAAAAGAGGACGGGAGGGTGACACAGCTCCAGGCGGGGAGCACAGCCACGGGAGGGACACAGGCACCGCGGGGGTCCCAGTGTGAGCGGGACATGCGGTGGGGGGCACAGGCAGCCCCTGGCTCCACACCTCACCCGGTGCATGAGACCGAAGGGACTGGCACCGCACAACTGGGTCAGCGCGAAGCTTCCCGGGGAGCAGCCGCCGCCTCCTCTCCTCTGAGCGTAGCAGAAAACATCTCGGCTCCGGGCTGGACCGAGGCAGAGGCTCATTTAAAATAGATCGCCCCCCCCACAGCTGGCAGGGAAAGGCCCTGGGGACCCCCATGGCAGTGCTGAGCACGGCTGCGCTGAACGTGGGGAAACGTTTCCCCGCACGTGCCGGCACCCAGCGCACCTCGGGGGCTGGGGGAGCCACAGGGGGCCATGCCAGCACCGTCCCCTGTTGGGCACCTTCCCCTGAGCCCCCGCTCCCCTGTCCTGCTGGGACTCCCGTGCCTGCAGGTGACAAAAGCCTTTGGGTACCTGGTCGCAGCTCTGCGGCGCAAACCCACCAGCGACGGCACCTGGCTTGCTTCGCCTTGAAGTTTGGTGAGGATTTCGAGCAGTGACTCACGTTATTGCAACGGGCACCCCCCGTCACCCCAAAATGGTGCTGTTAATAACAGCTGCTTTGCAGCTCGGTTCTCAAATTACTGTGCAAAAACAGGGACAGAAGCATTTAGAAGGGGAAGCGAAGGCAGGGACATGCGGAAGGGCATGGAGCAGGGGTGGGAGAGGTGGACTAGCCCCAGCCCTCCCCATTCCCACTCCCCTCCTCGATGCTTCGCAGAGCATTAACAAATTGCAGCCTGCAGCAGGTTCACCTTGGCCTGATCCCTGCGAAAGGCGATGCTCAGGCTGGGGCTGCCCCCAGGCCACGTGCACGAAGAAGCATGGCCCATGCCACGACGTCAGACAACATTGCAGGAGTGCTCGAGGCTGGAAGCAGGTTCTGGGGAGCTCCTGCCGTGGTGATGCCACCCGACCTCCGCCAGCACCCAAGGACAGGGATGGCAGCGGGAGGAAGCAGTGACAAGGGGGACACGCACTTTGGAGGGGTCTGGGCCAGATGATGGCAGACAGGGAGCTGTCTCCAGCAGAACACCTGACCCAAGGCTTGGACAGTCCCTGAGGGTGCACGGAGCAGCTCTGCCACCCCCAAGGAGTGCCAGAATTTGGCCGCTGCACCAGAGGATGGTTCAGCTTCAGAGGGACCTCTGAAGTCTCTAGTGCAGCCTCCTGCTCACCGCAGGGCTAACTTGGCCAGCTGCTCATGGCAATGCTCATGCAGGGGGAAATCTCCAAGGCCAGACAGCCCCCGGCGCTCCAGCCACCTGGCCCAGGGCTGTCCCATGCTCCTGGGGCAGGGAGCTTTTCCTTCTCCCAACCTGCACCCAACTTCAGAAGCCCCACTTTGGGATACCTGGCACCACTGTAAGAAAAGGGTGGTTCCATTGCACCTGTAACTGTCCTTCAAGTCAGAGGTTTTTAAACACCTCTCAGCAAGACTAGCCCAACCCAGCTCCTCTCCCTGGCCCTCTCAATAGCCTCCATCGCCAGCTCTCCAGTTTCTCCACATCCCTCTAAACCCGGGGCCATCCCACACTGGGCCTCCCCTGTGCTAAGCAGAGGTACAACAGCTTCCCTCAGCCTGCTGACCACATTCCTAAGGCAAGCCACGTACTGGGGGTTGTTCTGGGACCACTGGCTCATATTCAACCCAGTGCCCACCATCACCTGCAGATCCTTTTCAGCAAGGCTTCTGCCCAGCTGGAACCGATGGAAGATTCATGCTACTTGGAGTTAGCTGTGAGAAACAAGCCAGACAAATTTTACCCAGCATACAGCAGAACAGCATCTCCTCTTTAATTTTATTTCAAAGTTTAAAAGTTCACTAAAAAAAAAAAATCAACTTAGTACCAGTTAAACATCTGCAAGTACTCGGACATCCAACACAACCCCAAACCACAAGAACACAGATCTCACCTCCACGGCCCTCCTCTCCCCCATCTCTGCAACTCCAAAGGCTGGGTGAGAGGAGGAACAGGCCATGCTCTGAATTTGGATGGGCAAAGAGCACATTCCTGCTGAAGAGGCACTTCCAGAGACAGACCATCTTGTCAGCAGCCCGGTGAGGAGTTAAAGAAGGAAGCTACCAGCTAGAAGTAAGAGGAGGGAAGATCCCATTTCACAGATCCAGTGAAACGCAGCCACTAAGAGCTGGGCTGTGACTCGCAGCCGCTGGTGTCTTTCCTCCAGGGAATCAGGCAAGAAAATTGCTTCCCCAGATGTCAGAGCCTAGGGAAGCCAGCACTGGACAAAGATGCATCGCACCGGAGAGGTGTCGGCACATCTCAATCCCTCGGGCTCAGCCCAGGCTGTCTGCAGGGTCTGGAGGAGGCTGTGCAGGCGCCTGTCCTCGCTCCAGCTCCCAGCTGGCCCTGACAGGGAGGGTGCCTGCTTAAATCCCCTTCCAGCCACTCCACAGCTCCCATTAAGGGGCCAGAGAACTGCCAGGAGGCGGTTTTAACTAGTCCAGCTGCCAAAAAAGGTCTCAAAAATAGGGAAAGAGGCTTCTTTGGTCTCTGTGCAGCAGTTCCGGCAGTTCTTGTCACCTTTGCCTGCCCAGTCAAACTCCGAATTCTGCTTCAAGACTGAGCAGAGCTGAGACTCATACCCACTGTCCCTCACATTGACATGTGTCCTTTGGAGCAAGTCCCTGTCCACAGACTGAATCCTGCTGTCTTGGACACCCGTTAGTGTGGAGAGCAGCTGGACATCCCAGTCTGACTCAGAAGAACTTTTCCTGAAGTCGTTATCAGCCTGCGTGTTACATGGAGGAGGCTGAAGGAGCCTAGGGCAGGGAGTCTGCTCCTTGCTGTGGCTGGGGATGTCGGGTAGTTCAGGGGCTATTTTTTCTCCTGCTTTGACACAGAGCGAGCAGCAACATCTGGCTTCAGCCACAGGCTGTTTTGGAGAGGGCAACTGGCCAGTAGGACAGCTGCTCTTGCTCACTGTGCACTCCAGACCAGGACTATTCACATTCCTGGGTGTATTTCCATTCTCCCCTCCAAGCTTCCCATGGGAACTCACGTTCCCTCTGCTCCAGCCATGCTCGCTGACAGTGCTCACTGCAGCAGTCTCTGTGGGATCAAACCCCACAGACAGAGCTTCAAGGGAACCCAGTTGTGATGCAGGGTCCCCAGGGTTCCCAAGAAGGTGCAGGTCCAAAACAGGGGAGCTACGAGGCCTGGTGGAGACCTTCATGCTTGAGGGCAAGCTGCCAGCCTCCACCACACCAGGTAGGTCTGGCTCAGGCATCTGTCCTGCACCCTGCGCACCCATCCCACCATCTGCTGGGCTTGCCTGCTTACACAGAGAGAGCCCACCACCCAGCTCCAGCCTGGGCTTCTTTCCCACCTGGGAGCTCTGACCGCAGGAGAGCTGGCGTTTCCTGGAGACAGGCAGCGCTTGCGGAAGATGGCCGACAGACCCGAGCACCTGCTGTTTATGAGGTTCAGATGAAGAAGCAATTGCCCCTCTGACATGACAAATGCCCCAGCCCAGGTCAGGAGCCAAGCCTGAATCCATATTCCCCACCACAGCAAACTCCTCCGTGGTGCCACGCGCAGCACAGACCCCTCTGGTGAGTCCTGCTCCAACAGACAGCCCCGACGAGCAGTTCTCAGACAATCCCCCTGCTTCTCTGGGATTACTGACCCTGTCCCTGGGCAGGCAAGGGGAGCGTTCCTCGGTCTTCAGGCCAGGAGCAGGCTCTGCATCAACAAACAGTTCCACAGCACCCTGCTCAGGCTGCTGGCTTTCCATTCCCAGCTCTGCTGTCAGCATCTCAATTCCTCCAGTAACTTGTGCTTGAGGCATTAAGTGTTCATCTGTCAGGCAGGACCGCGGCACCCTGAAAAGAACCATCCGTTAATGCTCACTCTCTCTAGGCCTAGCGACAACCCTCCCCCCAGCAAGATGAAGCATTTTCTGCAGAGGCAGTAAGGAATTTTAGACAGGTAAGGCTCAGCAAACAGCGATACTGCTGCTGGCAGAGGAGACAGGCAGCATGAGGGATCTCTCAGCCTGCTCAACAGCCCACGGCCTGGGCACAGGAGTGCTTCAGATCAGCGGGGTTGCGCCAGATGTGGGGACAGAGGACGTGGGCCCAGCTGTTCTTTCCAGTTTAAGAGGCACTGGAAGCCCACAGGGAGTTCCCTGAAGCAAAGAACCCACAGAAAATGAGAAAGAACATTTCCCACAGCTTGTCTAAGCCTTGCTGGCCAGGCCAGCAACACCAGGTTAGTTGTGCAGAGTCAATCCCAGCCCTCTGCTCCATGCTGGCCGATCCTCTGGCACAGGGTATGAATTAGGAACAAGCACCACAGTAGCACGGTGATTCAGGCCTGTTCCTGTGAGCATGCCACGCAGCATCACGCTGCCGTTCTGCTCCAGGAGTTTTCAGATACACAGAGACTCACTTGGCTGACTGCTCCACAAAGTTGTTGGTGAGCTGCGAAATGACACGATCCACAGGGGCGTACTGCGAGTCGTCCAGCGCGAAGCGCTTGTGCTGGGGGCTCTGGAGATGCTGGAAGGTGGCAAAGGCCCTTTTAGCAACACTCATCCTTTCATGGGAAGGAAACTTGTAGTAACAGCCACTTCCCACAGCCTAGAGGGCACAGTCTTTTCACCAGATAGAGATGTTGTTTGGAAGCAAATTTGGGAAACGTAGGCAACGCCGTTACCCCCAGTTGCTTACAGTGAGTATTCTGTTCCCATAGACACCTGATGATGAGGAGGCTGAGTCTATATCTAACAGCAGCCCACAGCTTTCACCAGCAGCTAGTAAAAACGCAGATTCCAAATATGTACTGTCTATCACTAAAGGCTGGGCTCTGAAAGCCACATTGTTTGGCATCTTGAAGGAGGTAAAAAACCTCTTCTCACCTTTTTAATCAGCTTATGCCCCCCAGCTGCCATTGCATAGGTTCTCACCTTACACTTCAGGTAACAGGATGATCTTTGAGGCTCTCCTAGCCCCAGAGATGAGCATGTCACGCTCTGATCTTGAAAACCACTGTTTGCCCAGACCAGGAAATCTGAGCAGATATTCCTTGTTGGCTTTCACCTACAAGGCAGATCCTACTACATACCGCAAAGGCTGTATGAACCTGCCTTCCTTCCAAAAGGGGTTTGTATCGATAACAGGCACATCATGACCAACTAAGCCACTGAAGTGCATAACTTTTGCAAGGAGCCAGGGTCCCAGGGGAATCTTTACCTTTTGCAGCTCTTCAAACGTTTCCTGGCAGCACTCACAAAATCCCCTCTTCTTCTTTGGCACAGCGACTGGCGTGGACTGGGGGCTCTTCTCCCCGTCGCTGTGCATCGGGCAGCCCTCCGCACCCCTGCAAGGTAACACCAAAGATCTTCACTGCACTCACTTCACAGCAGCAGCAGGCACCCAGCTGCCTGCACAAGGGCCAGGGACACAGTGCTGCCTTTGAGCTACAGCTGTTTAACCCAGAGCAGGGCTCCCATCACCCACACTCACAAGACAAGTGCTTCTCCAAGCCCTGGCAGCCAGCAGGACACAGGATTAAAAACTTGCACAGAAATAGCTGCAACCTACCTGGCTCTGCAAGAATTCGAGAGGCTTTTCAGAGGCTCGAAGGGGCTGGAACTTTTGGGTGCCAGGAAGTTCAGGTCAGGAAAGCTTTTGAACTGGTGGTGGAAGGGCCGGAATTGCCTGAAAGAAGCAGACCAGGACATCTGGCAGTGGTAGCATGGTTAGAGAGCTGTCCCTCCCTCAGAGGGGCTCAAAGCACCATCTCAGTTATGATGGGATACCGGCCACTGCTATCCTTCCATTTGGCTGTTCCAGAGATTTCCCATTTCTCACTGGAGCAAGGAAGTACTAAACCTGATTCCCAGGATGTGGCACTGAGAGGGGATGTTTTAGACAGCAGCAGCCAGTGCAGTATTTTCAGCTACACGGTAGCACGGGAAGGTTTCAGTTCCCAGACCACATTTCTCTTCTTCACACTTTATTGCAAGCAGCATGTAAAACCTAATATTTGACCCTGTGGCTGCCTTAAATGTTGTCTGCAGAATAATTAACTAGGGCTGTGGATACCGTTAGAGTTACAGAGTTGTTAGAAACACCAGAGATCAGATCCCCTTGTGCTGGATACTGTAATCAAATTACAGGCCTTGACCTCATGCGCTTCAATCTCTTTCCCCATTTCAGAGGGCTCAAGCAGATTAAGTGACCTGCGAGGATCACATATGGAATCTGAGCAAGGAAGTAAACTGTTGTCAAGTCTCACTTAGCACCTTTTTTCCCCCCCTGACATACAAGCCACCCAGATTATTTCTCTAAACTCCATCTGCCTCCTCTAGGAGAGTGTCAACTTCCTGGTGTGTAACATGGTCTTCAAAGAAGCCATGCTCTGCCTTGGGGACAGAATATTCACTGCCCCACAAGTAAGGAGAAGTGGTAAAGGATTCCCTCCCCTGGAAGCCCTTGAAGTTTTAATATAGTTTGGCTGTGATATTTGGAAATGCCTTATTTACCTGCTCTGGTCTTCAACCTTCAGAAAAGGGGGCTTCAATTTTCCTGCTAGAAAGACAGCTGGTTAGAAGTTACCCTGGCCAAATTCCCTACTTATTCATTCATTCCTCAACAGAATTGGGCTATAGAGCCAAGCACATCAGTACTTGTGACACCTGTGAGTGCCAAGTGCTGGCTAAGCGCAGCTAAGACAGAATCCAGCAAACAGCTCTTTGGGTAACCTGCAACAGCCCCCACTTCCAGAGTATTCAGTAGGGTGAACAAACCTTACAGGCAGCCCACTAGTTCCCACCTTTGAAAGAACATCCAGCTATGCCCCTTGCATCTCAGACATCTACTCAGGTCTTCGCAGTCAGTGGCTTAACCCCAAGCCTCCAGTTTGGACGTGAATCTTAAAAACTGTCATGCATCCTCAATGCAACACGCCACCAAGCATGAGAAACAAGTTTGGAAGAAACAAAGCCCAGCTGCAGTCACACAGACACACAAGCCCAGTGCTCTGCCTTTCCAGCGCCGTTTTCTCCCTTGACTTTTATACAGCAGCCCAGAATTCAGAATGGGTTGGACCAGGACAGATGAGTCTAAGAGCTAAGAGCTGCTGGAGACAAACCAACATGCTGCAGAGCCAAGCCTGCCACGAGAACTCTGCTAGAGAGCAAAGCCTGGCCTTAGCTTGGTCCCTGAGGAGGTCAAACAGCAGCTATGTTTCCTACAGAGGCATATATTAAGGAAGCAGAAAAAAGCCTCAGCAGCGCATTCAGCGAAAAGGTTTTCAGAGGCAGGCAAATGACCAAGATAGAAGAAGCTACTCTGCCCCTTCATCCTTGCAGGTATGTTCAACTCGTAAGTGATAACACTATGCTCAGTCTGAGTACAGACCTGGCTAAGAAACAGATGAACACCAAGGTATTCCTGCTGAGCATCTGCCTGACCCTGACACCAACCCTCTCCTATCTCCCTCATCACCTCTGAAGGGCGAGGTGCTTTGTTTTCTTGTGATCCTGGAACTCAATGCTATTTTCTCCAAAGAAATTTTAACCTCATTCTCCAGAAAGGCAGAGTCCACCTGTCCTCACCAGTTAGCTCCAAGTCTCACACTGAGCTTGTACCAAATGTGCTGTTACATCATTACCGTAGCTATTTAAGTACAGGATCAATGTTTCCACAGAAATGCTGCCAAATGCTTAGCACTTCTGAAAGCAAGGCCATATTTAGGGGCCTAGATAAAACTAAGACTGGTACACAGGCCCTAAGCTCTTGTGGCAGAGTGCTGAACGGTGACAAACTGTTCAGCTGTCACCACAAGTCCCCAGGCAGAGTTCAAAGTGTGCCACAACTACGAGCTCTGAGCTTGCAGCAGACAATCTGGCTTATCTGACAGCTTTTCATGGCGTTTTTCACAACCTTTCCCTCAAAACTGGAAAATAATCTTCTAAGTGGCACACAAAGAATCCAGGTTGGAGTCTGCTCTAAGATGTTCTCCAACGAGCAAAATCTAACAAGTCACAAATTGACTTACGTCACTGGTGCCAATCCCGGTACCACAATTGGCTCTTGACTAATTGCAGATGAGAAGCTGGGCTTCTCCCCCCTCCTTTGGAAGCGTTAGCCCTAGATTGGTGTCTCAGCAGTATATTTCAGCCTAACAGAAGTGAGTGGGCTGTGAGGAACACGCTCTCCTCTGTAGGATGCATTATTCTTCAAAACTTAGTTTGAGCCAGCGGATTCAACATGCAGTGCCAGCAGCACAGTTCTTAAGTGCCTTGGGATTCTGGGAGTTGAGCTGCAAACTGTTCATGGGATTTTAAAAACATTGCCTGAAATCAAAGGCGTAACATTCTCAGCTGCATTAGGAGGCTGCAGCTAGACTCAGACAAGGAGTTACAAAAACTATTCAAGAGAAACTGCCTTAAACAGTTGCCATATCTTGCTTTGCTGAAGTTTCAGGTGGATGTTCAATTTCTAAATGAGGCTTCTTCAAGCAGCTCCACCTTTGAATGTGAAGGGGAACAAAACTTCCAGGCCTACCTTTGCGAATTTTTGATCCAGACGCAAGGCATTTTGCCTAAAGGAAAAAGTGACATATTTATATGGGAGCCAGTGCAGGTAGAACTGTAATTACTGATCCCAGAGCAGCAAAGTGAGATTACAGCAGTCTCACCCACCACTTCAGGGCTCCTGCATCGCAGACTATATCACCTCCCCCTGATATTTTGTCTCCCAAGTTACCCAGAGACACTTTAAATATGATATACAGGCTGCCACTCTCTGATATTCTGCCCCACCTTCTCACTGACCTCTCCAATACATTAAAAAAAATAGTTAAAAAAGCCAGTATACTAGCCACATATGATTTTGTTTTTTTTACCCTTAGTCCCTTACAAATCACAATTGGTACTAGCTGTGCTACAGATGAGGTTGATAACTACCAGCTGCCTTGTTCTCACTACTTTTACCTCCACTTTAAAAAAGGAAAAATTCTTTGAACTTTTTCATCCCCATCAATGAACAGAAGCACCAATGATGATGAAAACCTAGGAGGTCGCCCTGCTTACTAACCCACTGGCATTAGATGAGCTAGAAGGACTGCTTAGAGCTACTGAGGGATCCTGAGTACCTCAGACTGGGCTGGCATTAGGTCAGTTACCTCTGTCTTCTGGCTCTGCTTCCTCACTCCTGAGATGGCACGCAGCAGCTGTTGAGCGTATGACAACATTTCTGTAGAGGTGGGCTGTCAAGGAGCCATAGCTCAGCAAGAGAAGGGGAGTTGTACCCCTCCACTGACTGCAGCACAAGTCTAACTGCCTGCGTGCACCGAGGAGAGCACGCAATGCCATCGCCTGGCACAGTCTCACTACTACACAGGTAATTCACCCAAGAGCAAGACAAGAAAGAGTGCTTTGAGGGAAGGCACCCCATCTTGCTCTTGAGCAGAGCTGGAGGCTGGTTTTAAGCCTCCACAGAAACGAGACACTGTCAGGAACTGTTCAGCACATGGACCAGACCCTGACATCTGAAAGCCCTGACAGACTTGCAGCACTGCTGCAGGTCAGCAGAGCTGGCTGCTCAGGAACGGGTACCAGCAGCAGCAGCCTCCATCATGCATCCAGACAAATGCAGCCATGGCTGTATGTCACTGTCATTGGACACTCAGGAACCTTTTACTCCAGACCTATTATTAGAATCAGTTTCACCATCTGTCTTTCCCATCACCCCCTACCCATTCATCACCAAGGCAGGAAGCGACTTCCAGCACAGGTCCTCAAACAGCAGCACTTTCTAATTAAAAACGACCAAGTCCTGCCATTACTGTGATCTGTACTTCCAGGTCAATTAGTAAAAATGGTCTCTCTGGAAGAAATTCAGGCACTGGCTGAGCTATCAACATTTCCGAATATTACAGCTTCAGTATTCTACAACATACCCTGTGTTTGCTATTGTAAATGTGACAGTAGCACGTTCTATGCATACAGAGTTAATCTTGTTTTTGAAGGGCAAACCTAACAAGTGCAGCATCACTCAAGTACTACGTATTCCTCATAATTTCTTCCTTCCCCCATACCACATTCGCTATATCACTTCTGCCCAGCCTCTCTCAAAAATCCCTGATTACCAGCAGCTAAATTCCAGCATACAAAGAAGGATACCATCCACGTGCAAGATCTGGACTCCCCACAAGCGAGCGTTGGCGAGGATACTGCTGCCAGTGCAGGTGTCCTGTACAAACAGAGAGGTTTGGCAAGGTACAGCTCAAAGCAGAGAGCACATGCAGCAATGAATCTAGTTTAGTGGGATTCTCCTGTTGTCCAATTTGCAGACCGATGCATAGGTGTTATTAAAACGTGAGCTTCAGGGCACAGAAGAAAAGGTTCATACTCTTGCTTTACATACCCCAAATCAACAGTAGCATCTAGTTCAGATTTTTATCCCTGCTATAGTGCGAGTTTCTTAAGTGGGCACTGAGACTCTTTTGGCCACTGTGATATCAGTGAAAGGACTCCAGAGGAGCACTTTGTCCCAGCTATGTGGCTTTAGTTCTTTCTACGCTAAAAATTCATCCAACTACAGGTCTTGTGTTGAAAGGTCTCTTATGTGGAGCAACCAGATCACTTGGACAGGCCTTAGAAGCATGCAACGATGACATGGCTCCGTGAAGAACAGTGTCCAGGAACACTACACAGTTTTCTGCAGAGCTACAAGCAACAGCTTCATACCTTTACCAGCCCCAGAGTCTGCTCCCCTCAGCAGGGAAGGGCTCTGGAGAAGTGGCTGGCACTGCTTCTGCACGGCTCAGCAGTACTGTGAACATACCCAGCTAGAGAAAAGCCCATCCACACGCTGCTCACCTGATTCTTCATGGCCTTCTGCAGCAGCTCCTTTCCCCTGCTGATCAGGGCCTGCAGAGAAAGAAGCCAAATACTATGCTGAAGCAAAGAGCTGCCAGGCAGCAGCCAGCTGAAGACAATGTGGCTACCCAGTAATAATGATTTCTAGTGATACCTGCTCTCTGCTGGGGAGAGGAATCTGGCCAAGACTTCATCTCAAAGACAGCAGGACTTAGCTTTTCCAGGGAACGCAAACCGCAGACGCCCTTTATATCCACACTAAGCAGCCATTCAGCCAAGGCTTGACTTTTATTGAACAGCAGCGAATACTCCAGAGTGAGCCAAGAGGAAGCAGCAACTTGGCTCTGAAACTCCACTTGCCAACAGGCTGGCAGGAGTTAGAACCATCCTTGCTAGCCCTTCCTGGGAAGCGAGTCTCATTTGCTAGCCTATGATTTCGGCAAATAGCTTAAGCTCACTGTAGGACAAGTGGACAGCACTGCAAGTGAGGGTGGGGAACAAACACTCCATGAGTGAAACCCCTGACAGCTGCCCAGGCTTCCCCAAGAGATGCTATGCTGCAAGTGCTCCAGATCCAGCTGGCAGAGATGCCTATGGCCTGGACTCGGGTAGCAGGCTCTGCCAGCATCGCTGCTGCCCGTGGCCACAGATTCCAGCAGGCCCTGGCACTCAAGGACACTGGAGCTTTGGCCGCAAGCACTGCTGATCAAAGTCCAGCTCCAGCCGGGTGAATAGGACCTAGAGAAATCCCTTTTTGCAACCTGCCCTTGCACATCTCCTCCCACAGTGCAATTGCTGTGCCCTAACTGTGTCTGTCAGCACACAACCACAGCCTGCAAAGGTTCTGATGCAGATTTATCTTCCCTACATGTCTGTTTTTTCTAAACACAACTCTGCATCGGGATGGATTACCTGTTCTGTTGGGAAGCCAACCAAGCCCTCCATTTCCTCTGCCATTGAGAGTAGATATCCTTTGCTTACTAGCTCAAAGCTGTGACATGCACATTAGAGTGGACAATGATGCACAGACACAAAGAACATTGGTACAAATCTGAATGGTTAGACTGAGTAAAAAACCACATAACATGGTCACTCAAAGAAGAGAAAACTACCTTGAACACTGGTCTCAGGTTCTACTCTAGAGATCCTTTGGGACGAACTTTGGGGTGGCCTAAACCTTGATAGCTCTTACAGTGTCTGGTGGCTTCTGCTGAAGTCTGGTATGGTTCCCCTTGGAGGTAGAAGGCATTGGGCTCTTGACTTTTGCGTCCTCTGAAGTTGTGTTGTTCCTCTTCTCAGTCCGAGTCCTGGCTTTGTCTCGTTTGGCCTCTCTGTTGCTGGACACCACGTAGTTGACTTCTTTGCTTAGGAAGCTTTCAGTCACCTGTAGCGAAAGGGAGAACAGAGCAGCTCTAAAATCTTCCAGCAACTCTGAGTTGAAAGAATCCTGCTAAGCAAGAACTGTTGCCTTTAGCTTAACCTCACTACAGCTAAGGGGCTACTGAACATACTCATCTTCACAAGTACATCTGCCTTCCATTACTTACTGCTGTCTCCCAGATATGCAGACAGTGCATATTCCAGAGATAAACTGCAAATAATCACCATAATCTTCAAATTGAGATTTACTTGACATGCTGCCTGTCATCTACTCCTCAAACAGTGGTTTCAGAAAAAAGCAAGGGGCAAGTCTTCAAGGCAGAGAAAGCCAACAGGTGAAAAAATGGCCCTGGACATCATGCACCAGTGGAAGACCTCAGTTCTGAGGAGAACAGAGCACATTTTGGCAAAAGAAAGCAGAAAATAAACAGCAGAAACAAGCAGCTTAAGGACAGAGCAGCAGAAAAGCCAAAACACACACACACCTTTGCACAGAAGGTAGAAGACTAAGAAGGAGGTGGAAAACCAAAATGCCTCATTTAGGGTACTAACAGGAGGTTTATCAGAAACTCAGCAGAAGGCAGAGAGTCACAGAGCACTAACACACAGGAAGACACACGTCCAAACAGTCTGAAATCACGGCTGCTGATCAAGCCAGTTCTGCTGCCTTACAGAACCCCCGTGGACCAGAATCCCAGACCCACACAGGTGAAGTGCCAAAAAACACATTACAGGCTGCCCCACAGCAGTGACCTATGCTGGGGGAAATCAAGGAGGCTGAAGGCATTAAGAGTAGCTCAAAATCTCCCAGTCCAAATAGCACTCCAACGTGTTATCACCCCTACATCAAGGCTAAGTTTAAGACCCCATATTCAAGTCAGAGACCATGAGATGCTCTTAATTTGGTCCTTGAAGAAGGCACAGGTTTCAGATGCTACTACTGAAGTGCTGTTTTATGGATGGTGGCCACTGTGCACTTGAGTTCAGCACCTCCACAGGAGCGAGGGGAATGACAACTCCACTATGGGTGGCTACATTTCAGAGAGGGAAGTGACATGAGACAATGCCCGATAAGAAGCCAGAGGGAAAGTCAAAGGGCTAAAATTAGTTCCAACTACCATGGCAGCTACGTAGAGAACTAACCGCTGGGAGCGAGCATTCCTCAGACTTGAAAGTGCGCAGCTAAGTAAGGGAGGCTTTGAGGAGAGCATCCCTCAGAAGTTGATGGCACATCCAGGTGAGGACAGAAAGAAATCAGCAAGTCAAGCAGGAGTAGATGATTAAAAAGAAGGAAAAAAATGCAAGTCAGCCTCCCCAAGCATCTATACAGCCAAGACATGATCCTGGGGCAAGAACTAAAGAACAAAAATACGAAGAACTAAGCAAAGATTTTACACCTGCATGTAGCACTGATGGACTTAAGAAGCGCCGGGGTGCATATGAGAAGATCTGCCTCAGACTGAGAGCCAAGACAGTCCAAAAACAAACAGCAACAACACAGAATCACAGAATGGTTGGGGTGGGAAGGGCCCTCTGGGTCCCACCCTGCTCCAGCAGCACCCAGAGCTGGTGCCCAGGGCCACGTCCAGGTGGCTTCTGGAGGTCTCCAAGGAGGAGACCCCAGCACCTCCCCGGGCAGCCCGTGCCAGGGCTCTGGCACCGTCAGCGGCACCTCCCGTGCTCCAGTTTGTGCCCAGCGCCTCTCGCCCTGGCACTGGGCACCACTGGCCAGAGCCTGGCTCTGTCCTCACTGCACCCCCTCGGGGATTTATGGACGCGGATGGGACCCCCCGAGCCTCCCCTCCAGGCTGCGCAGCCCCAGCTCCCTCCTCGCAGCAGGGATGCTCCAGACCCTGCAGCACCTCCGTGACCCCCCCCTCGTCCCGGGAGGCCCCGCACAGCTGCCGGGACCCAGCGCTCCACGGAGGAACCGGTAGCCCCGGGAAGCGGTGCCGGGGCCCCGTGCCGCTCACCCCGCCCAGGTGCCGGATNGCCTGATGCAGCTCAGGACGCCCTCGGCCTTCCTCACAGCAGGGCCCGCTGCTGGCTCGTGCTCAGCTCGGGGCCCCCCCGAAGCCCCCCGGGGCCTTTCCTGCAGAGCTGCTGCCCAGCCGGGTGCCCCCAGCCCCATCATCCAGCTCGTTAACGAAGATGCTGAGCAGGACTGGCCCCAGCACTGACCCCTGGGGAAC
>VXAA01000699.1:6333-21275 GCA_013399115.1 Anseranas semipalmata
GAAAAACAAATAGCTTAATACCAGTGGCAGTAAAGTAAAGGGATCGTGTCTTATTGTCCAGACCATGAAAACTTGCATAAGCTGGCAGTATAGGTGCAGAGAAACAAGCACAGCATCCTGTCTATGCCCTGTTTCCAAATCACAGGAACTGACCCAGTACTGGGAGAAGAGCCAAGAAAAGTGGGAACTGCACATTTCATAAAGCTAGACTCCTTCTGGGGTGGATGGCATGGGGTAATGGGGCTGTGGGAATTCTCTGGGAATGTCTGCTCAAGTAGATTCCCATGTGAGCTCCTGAAGACAGGTTGTGCACTAAGTGCCTCAGTAGACCTAGGCCTTTCTTGCTTTTCTTTTGTCTTTAAATCCCAGCAATTTATTTGGTGTTACTGGAGGATGTCACAATCTTTAATGAAAACAATGTCACAACATCCTGTAAGGGATGGTGTATAGTGCTCTCAGTCATAAAAGAAGCTACTGAAACATCAAAACTGAAATCATGACTATACTGCAGATTTCTGCTGGCACAGGTATCTCGGGGTTGTGCATGTGGAGTTAAGGTCCTGATGACCTGGCTGTGTTGGCAGGTGCCTGTAGGACTCATGCTAATAGGACTGAGCTGTTGACCTGTAGGTCCTGAGTGAGCTGCACCAGAAGCAGCACGGTTTTCTCTGTATAAGCCACATCTGTATCAGGAATGTTTTACTGAGTGCAGCATTCCCTAGACAAATGCTACAATGCCCTCTTTAACCATGAAAGATTGTTTTTCCTATGTGTCTTAACATTATCTGACAGAACAGGACCCCAACTGTAACTGAGGCGCACAGCTGTAATATAAACATTGTATGTAATAACACCAAGTGCAAACCAGAAGCCTCATTAAAAGTGCTTGAAATGGTTGAGTGCTTTTAGAAACATTTCTTGGTATAGGCGTGAACACAGAATTCTCTGCTTGCATGAGGAACAACCTCCCCAAAAGCATTAAGCACTGATATTAAGGGAGGTTGAAACATTTTTATATACTGTTTCTAAGCCAAAATACAGAAACAGATGAATGCTAATACTTAAACATTTGTGTTTGATTTTTTTTTTTGTGGTGTCTAGGCAGCATTAGCTATCCAGGACAGCCACAGAGAGCTCCATCGGTTACTCCTGCAAGAGAGTGAGAAGACCGGTCGGGGCCATGGTTCTCGGCTAACCCTCCTCCTGGAACAAGAAAAATACCGGAATTCAGAAAAACAAAGGGAGGAGCTGGCAAACATAGACAAGCTCAAGCAGCAGTTCCAGCAAGAGCAGCAGCGCTGGCTGCGTGAATGCGAGCAGCGGGAGCGGGAGCAGGAGGCGAGGGAGGGCCGGCTGGGGCAGCGGGAGCGGGCGTGCGGGTGCCAGGAAGAGCTGCTGGAGAGGAGCCGCCAGGGGCTGGCGCTGCAGCTGCAGGAGTACCAGCAGAGCCTGGAGAGGCTGCGGGAAGGCCAGAAGATGGTGGAGAGAGAGAGAGACAGCGTTAAAGTGCAGAAGAAGCTCCTCTGGCACTGGAAGCATGGTTGCCAAAGTAGCCTGCTGTCACCTGCAGCAGGCCACGAGGTATGTGTTTCCCCGCCGTAATTATGTCCCGGCTGCAGAGCTATAGAGGTGTTCCTTGATGAATGGACCACCATGTCAGGGTATCTGTTGGTTGGTAACGTCATGAGGGAGTGTGTGGTTCAGGCATATCCAAGAGCTTTCTTTTAACCTTGGACCCCTGTCGGAGCCACACTTAGACCAACAGGTACTCTATTGAGGAGATGGAAATGGGAAGAGTGAGTGTTTTATTCTGCTTTGCCGCTGTGCTTGCCACCTTCTGGCAAGATACATCGTGTCTCTTGCTTCTTGTAGGAAAGCTAAATTATTAAATGCCTGAGGCATGCAATGCTTTTAGTGAAGGGTCTTCAGCCGCTCTCCTTGTTCCTGGAGAACAGCACTGTCTCCATTGAGGAACAGAGGCTGCTCCAGGAGTGGGAAGAGCCTGGTTCCCATGAAGTCCTATGTATCAGGCCCTGTGCTGGCTGTCTTGTTCCCCTGAAACAAGCAGCCCCAGAGGCAATGAGGTTGGTGTGTGGCTCCAGCCTGAACAGTGTAATTACTTATACTGTTGGTCATTATGCGGTTGAACTTGATGATCTTAAAGGTTTTTTCCAGCGTAAGAGATTCTACAATTCTGTGATTATTAGATGGTCATTATGAGGTGATGCAGTGTAAAGCAGCTCTGTGGCTGCTTAAGCATTTAATAGTTAGATATAGAGAATAGTTAAATTTTTCTTAATGTTGAGGGTGCAGGAAGGAGGCTGGCTCTGCACTCAGCTTTTGGGTGTTAACCTGCCAGGTGTGCCCTGGACCCCTAGTCCCTGCACCAGTGGGTAAAGTTTTGGTTTCCATTATTGTTTTCTAAAGCACCTGTAAATCAAAACCAATCACCTGGATTCAAAGCCCACTGACCCAAACAGCTTTTTTCCCCCCAGGTTTTCTTTTTCACAAGAAAAAATGTAGAGCTGTTCTTCAGGCCATCACCTCCCTGGCTTTTCATCTGGCAGCTGACCCATAACGGGCAGTGACCATGCGGTGTCTAAGCCTGTGCCCGAATGAGGAGATGAAGCACTGGCCTCTGACCTCTCCCTTTTCATCCAGCTTTTGTGAGCATGAAGTGAACATGACTTATCCCTATATGCTCACCCAGCCCAAACAATGAAGGCACTGTGTATTAGTATAGCTTGTGGTAAAAGTTTGACTTATTTGGCAGTGCTTAAGAAGTGGATGATAAAACAAAAGCTGAACTTGCCCATCAGCTTTAATGAATGAGACTTTTGAAGTCTTCCAAAGGGAGGAAGCTGAAGGATGACAGCTGGATGCAGGGATGGCCAGGATGTCAGACAGAGAGGCAAAATAATGAAATGCTGAGTGTCAAAGAGCCACAGGTTTTAAGTAGTTCTTAACAGTATTTCATGTATACGACTATTTCACATGCATTTTTATTTCAAGTAAACTATGTGATCTGTGTGCGTTCTAGCCCTTGGGCTCATCTCTGTCCTGCATTTTCCAGTGCCACACTCTTTGCAGCAGAAGAGTTGGGCTGGGCAGTTGCCAGACAGCCTGTCCTCCCAGCCCAGTATTTTTGCCATCATCTGAGCCAGCTACCTAGCCAGTTTTGGATGGTCAGACATTGCAGCCACTCTCACTGCTACTCCTGCTGTTGGTGTGCTCAGCATTGCTCAATACCTGCAGAGTGTCACAGGTGGGAAGTCATGGCAGGAGCTGCATTTTCAGCTCCTGGTAGCCTTGTGCACTTGATGAACACTGCTTGCAACCCCTGATATGGGGGCTGCAGTCCTGTTCTTACACCATGTGAAATGGTACCTTAGTGACCCATGGGGCAAAATACTAACTCCCTAAAAGGAGTCAGCTAACCTTGGTGCATCCCAGGTACTGGGCCTTTGTTATTTGCTATTTTTCAATTAGTACTGAGTCTTCCTGTGTTTTGAGAGGGGCCAGGGCAAAATATACTCAGTTATTGATGTTTATTCCTGAATGCATGGCCAATTTAATGTGTTTTGATGTTAGCTTCTGGGAAACTAAGTGACTGTGTGCTATGAATCCTCATTCTGTCTCGCAGTTAACTTAAGGCATCCTGGTATAAGGGTTCTTCTGGTGCTGGACAAAGGTGAAAATGCTGTTTTCTTTTTCTATTTTTTTTTCCTTCTTCAGATAATGGGACATAATCAATCTGACAGCCTACTTGGCGAAAATGCATTCTACTTAAATGAAGCCGTAGTACGTGTGTCTCTAAGCAGCCTCAACAGAGCAGATTCTTCTGTCATTTATGAGGATGGTGTGTATGGGTTGAGCATCTCAAATTCTGATATAGCAAGGACTGGTGAAAATCAAGTGGATCTCAGAATGGACACTTCTTGTCAGCCAGTGTTGACCAATGAACTGTGGAAATCCACTGGCCCTTACCAGCAGATGCCTTTCTCCTGCAAAAGCAACAAGGATGCCTTTAATAATGGTAATTAGCACTTTATTTAGTTAACAAGGGGTATGGGCAGTTTGCCACTTCTCAGGATGAATAGTCCTAGCAAGGAAAGCAGCTTGGTAGCAGTGGAATCAATGAATTTTGCTAAAGCAGTTGCACATAATTTTCGCAAAATGTTGAGGGGAGATGAGAAAATGAGCAGAACAGAACACAAATACAGAAAGCTTTTGTAAAAAAGTATATCCCTGTCTCGTACACGCATTCAGTATGTCGCTCTCTGCAAATCATTTCCCAGTGTTTTTTTGTCTTTTTTTTTTTAGTGGAGCTGAAGTCACTCTTACTGTTTGAAGTGCATTTTAGTGGTTGTTTTAGGACACAGGTGCACTACCTGATGATTTCTAGTTAGAACAGCTTTTGATTTACCATCTTAAAATGACAGTCTCTGGTCAAAGACCTTCCTTTTTCCTTGACTGAGAATGAACTGAGAACATCTTGAAAGGCTCTCTGTAGTTGTAGAAAGAAAATTACATCACTTCTAAGGGATAATATGATCTTTAACAATAAGTAGCCATGTGATTTAAAAGTAGCTCTTACTGCGTTACCTTTCCTTATTTATGTATTTTGCCAGAACTGCACAAGGCAGGTAAATTGCATGGTAGTTACTAACTGCTACCAAGATGAGTGGGAAGGGGAACATATCTGAACATTGCATTGTGTTGAAAATTCCCTGATTCCCTGAACAATCTGTTTTTTGTTTCTCCTGTTGCACAGTGTTAGTTTTGATCTTTTGTAGTATCTTCATTTATTCATTATGGTAAGAGTTGTAGAACAGCCTGTAAAAACACAACATCTAGAAATCATAGGGGACAATGGTGTGCTGTTGGTGTAATAGCTGAAATGATCTGATGAGGTTTTGCTTGTACAGTCATGAGATCCAGGTGGCACATAGCAAGTCAGCACTGCAGCAGCACACAAGCCCCCATCTTTCTGCAGCTGGCAGTGCAGGATGACTTCTGTCCCCACACCAGCTAAACGCAGCTCAGGTCACAGCAAATACCAGGGCAGCAGAACTAGATAGGATCAGAAGTTGAAATCATATACAGGCACAATTTTTTTAATATTGTTAGATCAATTCTTGAAGTTGTTCAAACAGAAGAGTCCTTAGTTAAGGACTCCTTAACCGATGTTGCTCCGTAGTGCTCCTTGTAATGTATTAAGCAGGCATCCACTACAGCCTTACTATAACAACATCGTCCTTAGTGTGCAGATTGCCAAAGAAGTGTTTTATATTCAAAGGTATGGCTGACTAGTCTCATCACCACAATCAGCAAACCAAGCTGATTAGTAAAAGAGATTAGTATTTCTAAAAATGCCTAAATAATTAGCCGGGTGAAACTTGTTCTAGTTTGACTGAAGCTGTCATTTTAGTAATAGGTTAGCTAAGCTAGTGCAAATTTGAAAACGAACACATACGTGGGTTTAAGCCTCTCAGAATTGGATTAGCTTGCACTGGCAAATGTTCAGATGCAAGCCAACCAGGATACTCTATATTAAGCCCACATGAGAGCATCTGGTTTAATTAAACTGGCTTGCACCAGTGTAATTGCACTGATTCTAAGATAAGCTGGTGGAGCTTCTCTGTGTAAAGATTCCCTTCACCTACAATGGGCTGACAATAAGCCAGTGTGCTGTCCAGCTGCTGTCATGGCATCTCGTGCAGACATCCTGGTCTTGCTGTGGTAACAGGGTACCAGTGCAGCCCCAGCAGCCTGGGGACCAGTGCTGGCTGCAAAACCTGCCCTAGAGGAAGAGTAGCAGGCTAGCTGAAACCTCTCTAGCAAAGTCATGTCTATAAAAACTTCAGCTACTGCCTTGATTGAGTCACAAAGCACTGTTGGCAAAGCAGTGCAGCAAATCCTTGTGGCAGCCTGGTGGTGCAGATGGTGTTGTGAAGACCCCTGCATGCTGCTGGAGCAAGCAGGGAGGGAGCCTTCCCCCAGAGGGATGTGCCATCACATTCCATAGTCACATCTGTGAGTTGGAGGGTGACAAGTATTTTATGCTCTGATCATGCAGTACATGAGTCTGCATGATTCAGGCTTGCTTCTGTCATGCATCAGAAGCCACCGTACGGGGAGCGGGGAATGAGAAGAACGCTAAGCTTCCCCCTGAAAGACAGATGGCATCCGAAGCCCCAGCAAATGGCTCCACACATGGAAATTAAGTAAATCACTCGTTCCTAAGCAATGGGAATCAAGCTGAATAGTATGAACATTTCATAACTAGGAAGCAGATTCCTTTGTGTTGTTTTTTGGCCATGCTTTTTCCCCAGAGAGTTTAGTAGAGTTTAAGTGCCTTGTGCTTCTTTTTCCTGACTCCTCTGCAGGATGAAGTCAGCTCAGACTGCTGTGAAGGAAAACCAGCAGAGATACAATGAGGGAAGGACTAGAAAGAATTTGAAAGTTAGCTGAAACTTTTCATATTTTTACATTGACGAAATATCATGACATTTTTCAGCCAGCTCTATGCGTAAAGTCTCATAATCATCTTTCCGAAAACAGTCCTAAATAATAAGCTAAAATAGAATTAAGAAAAAAATACTGAGTATGCTTTACTGGAAATAGCCACGTACCAGCTACATATACAGCCAGATCTTGTGTATAGTAAGTTTGTGTGCCCAGTACACAAAAGGAACTTCTTGTTTTGAGTCATTTTCATGGAATTATTAGGCATCCTGTAAGAAGTCTGGTCTGCCAAAAGAACCCTTAAATTATTTAATGAGAAATACCACCTGAACATGTTGTTGAGGAGTTAATCATGCTGCATTATACTATATGTTAAATACTTTGCAGTTTAGCTTCATAAATATACCGAAATGGAAGTTGCTACATTCCTCCAGCGCATAATTTTCCATTCATATTTTCTAAGGTAAGACATATGTCTCTTCACATAGCTAGCATCATGATTATATATCATTGTTTTATGTGTATGGGAGGGAACTTTACTAAAGACCTTGGGGCAAGTTCCCACAAAGCTGAAACTGGCACGAGTACACTCACTAGAAAAGGTGTGTCAGTCAACAGGAGGAAAATATGATTGAAAGAAAAATGTGTTAATGCTTTACACTAATGGTTATGAAATTATCTGCATGAAAGAAGACAAGTACTTTGGCTAATTAGGAATCAGGGGAAGTATAGGTTTTGTGTCAGACTAGACTGAAAATTGAATAAATTACATCTTGCATTTAATTGACGTCGGGTTGACTACCTGTAGTGATGCCTAAGGATTTACCTATGGATTCACCTCTTTGATTTCAGGAATCAATGCAATTTTAATTCTTTTAAGCTTTGAAGTGAACATCATCGTAGTACCTAGTACTGCCTTTTCAATTTTTGTTTTTGTTTTTGTTTTTATTTTTATTTTTATTATTTTTATTTATTTATTTATTATTCAGAGGTTGTAGCTACAGGAATAGAGTTGAAAAGTGATAGATCCGGAAAACTGCACTGAAACTTGACTATGGGAGTTTTTTTTCCAAACATTCACAGTGTTAACATGAAGGAACTTTATGCATGGTATAGTGAAAAATATGGTTTAAATCTTTATGGGGACCATGGAAAACACTATGATCTCTGTAAACAACCAAATGCAAAACCAAGGAGGAAAAAAAGGAGGGCCTTATTTGACTAAAGTAGTTTTAATCTTTTTTGAGGGACAGAAATTTGTACATATATGCATATAAGAAATGAGATAGTTTGATTTTGGCAAAACAATACATTTACAGTGGTTTTCATCAAAGAAAGTGGTTTATAGACTTGTAAAATATTTAATTCACCGTAGAAAAAGCAAAAACCCAAACCAATCACAGAAACAACATGTAGTATCCTATAACTTCAATTGTTTTCTTTATCCTTCGTAAGAAATTCCTTTCCTGTTCCTGAATGCAGATTGTGCTAATGGTGATTGCTCTATTGAGCCTGTTCTTAAAACTGTGAATTAGATCCATTTGTTTCCCATTGATAATATCTGAGATGAGGTTTAGAATGACACATTATTTTTTGGCTACCTTAACATTGTTTATGGCCTAATGACATTGTATAAAAGTATCTGCATATGTTTGCATCAGGGAAGCTGAGAAAGGTGCTGCACGGGCCTGACTCTTTCCTTGTTGTATAGACAAATCTGTTGATGTCAGAAGAGTTATACAATGTAAAACTGATGCAAACGTGATAAAAATCACATGAAATATGCTTTGTACTACAGTGTTAAAAGCCATCTGAAAACATACATGCTGTCTCCCCATGGTTCCAAGGCAGCACAGGATTTTGGCAAGGGCTGGAGCTTGGTAACTCAGGGCAGCTTGTGCTGCCAGCACTGGAGGTGGTTAGTGGGATCCCATATTGAGCACTTTGTTGAATAAGATTGCTTTCATCAGTGGAAATCTGTTAAATAATGACTAACTCTTACAAAAAAAAGGTCATCATAGTTCTGCATATGTGACCGTTGTCAGTTAATTTCTTTAATGGTACTGATGTATGAGCTCCTTCTGAGTACATTTGACCGCTCATCCTCTGAACTGAAATGTAATTATACCCTGTACAGTACATGCTTTACTGGTCTCCTGTTTGAATGGCATCCTTTGTAGCCAGCAGCAGACCAACCCCTTATTAACTGTGGTATGGTGTGGAAGGATGCTTTTCTGCCTATTTTAAGTTTGATTTTAAGGTGTGTTTCACAGCATTTTTACTAGTGATTTTTTTTTTCTTTTTATTTATTGTTTGCCATGTGTGGAGTGTGAATTCTCTCCATTCTTTGACTTGAGAAGAGCAAAGGAGGGAAATCTCTTAAAAGTAGAGGACAACATGACTGTGGAGCTCCAGGATTGTCAGGGAGCCTCCTGTGCACAAGTGATATGTAGAGCTACTTTAAACTTCCTGTCTCTTTTAATTGAGTAAATGTCAAATTAGGAACATACAATTAATTCCAAATTGAGTAGCTGCCCTTTGTGTCCATCTTATTCCTTCTGCTCTTAGCATGGGTAGCTGCGTAGGTAAGCCTGTTCAGTGCTCAACATAAGTTATTATGAGAATAAAATGAAATGGGAGGATATAAGAATATGTAACTGACTATCAGCACCCATATCTCCTGGGTTCAAAATCACATTGTTTTAATAGAACAATTTGCTACAACTGATAACAGCAATTTTGTCTCCTCTTTGTACCCTAGAACACTGACTTTTGTGCTCTGCCATAAGACATAAGTGTTTGTGGGATACTTGGTGGAAGTGAATCACAGGGGAAGTATTTTTTCCTCTTGGGAATAACACTGCCATTTGTTTAAAGCAGATGGCAAAAGGGATTAAATCACATGGCAGTGTGATACCAAAGTGAAAAATATGTCGTTATATGTCATCTGCAATTAGTATATTTCAAGTAACACTTGCTTTTGAACTCTGCAGAGTTTTGTGCTTCTGTTACTAATTTTCTCATCTCAAAATACTTCTTCTCATTTCTGAACATAACCACAGTAGATGCAGTGGTATTGCATAACCTTTTAATTAAGGCAGTTAACGATGTTCTGTTTTTGTTTTGTACGCTAATGTAAGTATGGAATTTCCTGTGTAATGCCTGTCTGATTTTATTCTTTCTAATATCTTCTCACTTAGAGTTCATTCATTAGGAGGGAAGTTTAAAATAGTGCCAAGTCTTCAAAGTGATGAATGGAGTGTACAGATTGTCCGTCCTGTCTTTTAGGGTACCACTGGAATTGGTGTAAATGTGCACATCGTACTCAGGGGTGTCTTGCCTGCAGACTTCATAAACACCAACAGGATGATGGCCAAATCTCTCTCAGTTTGCTTGTGTTTATGGTTCCAGCAATTTCAGTGCAGTATTTTTTGAAGTCAGCAGAATTACTGGCATCAGTGAGTTTGAAATGATTTGGACCATCATCTCTTATATGCAGATTTATTCTTTACTTAAGCTAGGTTGTTCCAATGGGATCTGGGTTACAGGGAACTGTAGGGGGGAGAGGAGCAAGTTTTGAAGCAGAAGACACAGGGAGTCTTTTGCCAGAGGACTGCTCATTCTGGTTTGTAGTCAGGCAGCTCCAGCTCAAGGCTGTGCAGAGCTGTGACTTCAGCAGCAAGTCCACAGGGAAAGAGGTGATCTCTGAGGAAAAGCAGTCACAAAACAACTGTTAACTGTTTGATGTCAGGAAGGTACTTTGGGAGTTCCACGTTTTCTGTAGGTAACGTGATCTGTGGGTGGAGACCTGGTTGGGTGCCCTGCATTAGTATATTAAAAATGTTCTGTATATGTTTTTGTATTGCAGTTACAGCCTGAAATAGATGTACAAGTATGAATAAATAATCCATCCTAGTGGCTGGGAGAAGCTGTTTATGGATGATCAAATTTTGCAAGATACTGAGTATGCAAACACACCCAAGAAAATCATGTAGCTGAATCACCAAGTGTATCTGTCTGGCTTATTTTGAAAAGGACAATCTCATTTTAATTATTTAATATATTACTTTACATATTCCAGGAAATGGCCCGTAGCATGTTGTATAAAAGTAATGAAGTCTCAGTAATATGAAACCTCCTCAGAGCATCTGCTGTTAAATATTTATTGAGAAACTGGGGAAGATTGTCTGTCTGTCTTTTATTGGCATTCATTACAAGAGCACCCGGTTGCCTTCCGCATAAATTATATTGGCACTACCCAAATTGCTAGGGGAGATTTCATGGAGTATCTTGTTCTGCTTCCCCAGATGCTATAGAAGATTTTCCTTTGGGTATGAATTTTTGGTGGGACAGCAGAGGGGAGAAGCCTTGGTATTGGTATGGAAGTTGTTTTTAGTTTAATCAAATAGGAAGATCTCCAATGGTAACATGCTGAGATTCCTTGAGTGTTCTCTTGAAGTGTTATCTACAGCTGGAACATAAATGCCACAAAAATCACACTGATTTGGCTGTATTTGCTTAGATTCTGCCATACAAAAATCAAAGAAACCCATGCACCTTGAAAAGTCATTGAATATACTCTGTGTTAAACAATACATGACAGACAGAGCAACTCGTAGATTTGGCAAGGATGAAAAGAATTTTTTTTTTTTTTAATTCAGAATGGCAGGATGGTTGTTGCTGACACCAAGAACTGCAGAAAAGCTGTCTCCTGTGCAAAGGAACTTGCCATTATAGCACAGCGGCAGGGTTGGAAGGGGGAGAAGGTCCTGAGAAAGGCTTCCACATCAAAGATAGGCAGTCTTAACCTACTTCCCAAAATGAATGGAGAAAGGTATTTTAAAACGTAGCATCACTTTTTCCTGCTGTGGGGAAATGGCCTGGTCTCTCTAGTGGTGGGATGGGACCAGAGCAGAGCTGCAGCATGAAGTGAGAGGATGGGAAGACTTGGAGGGGAGCTGGACCAAAGCAGATTTGGGGCTTACACGGGTGCTGCTGTGGGACTACAGATGAGGAAAACTGGTGGTGAAGGCAAGGTGGAAGGAGGTGATAATGAATTCAGGCTTACAGGTAAGACCAGAGTTGCCCATAGCAGCAATAAGCAGGAGCAGAAGAAAGACAAGTGGACCCAAGTACATTCCATTTACTTGAGAAAAGCACTTAGCTGAAGGGATCAAGGAACATATTTTTTTAGTAATTGTGCTTTTTTTTTTTCTTTTTCTTTTTTTTTTTTTTCTGGCTTTGTTGTATGGTCTTCCCGTAGCTTTTATGCAAACTGTTTTCACAGCATTTAGATGTTCATGGAGTGTTTAGTAGGCAATTAAAAAGGGCAACCATTTCAAAATATTTGATCACACCCTGAAACTTCCTATGCTTACAATGCAAAACTTGAGGAATGTGCAACTGTTCAATTTTTGCTGTTTTTTTTTTTTTTTAATTTGACTGCAAAAAACAAATGTCACTGTGTATACTTCCTACCAACCAGATTTAAAACAGATAAAAGTGGCTGACTTGATCTGCAGTCAAAAATTAGTAAACATTTCCCTGTCTTTTGAGCTCAGTGGACAGCAAGTATCTCTGTGACCATCAGATAAGAGGCTTTTTCAGATGCTCACTCATAGCAAGGCCCATTTTTTTTCCTGCATTAATCAGTAAGGAGGAGCTTCTATTAAAGGTTAAAATTAGCATGTAATTGATTTGAAACAGGTGCTTTGTCTTATTTTTTGCTTCTGCAGCAACTCTATATATTGGCCTAGTATTCCTGTTCCACTTACTCAGTTTTGATCTTGTCAGCTTTTATAAGTAAAAACGACAGAGCTGGTCTGTTGTTGGGAAACCGCTGTATAAGGCTGAGGTGCCTAGGAGGTGGCTTGAGAGTGTTTTATAAATGACCTGCCCCTTCAGTTGTGCCCTCCTGTTACTTCAGGAAAATATTTACCAAAGTCCAGAGCGTATTCCTTTGTGTTGCACCTGAGAGAGTGGCCAAAAGCTGGGGACAAAACTGATTGTTTTCCAAGGACTTTGATTTAATATTTATTTCAAAGCAAACCTGTAGTTTAAAACAAAACAAAACGCAACCCCATAAAACATGAAGTGAGTTTAATCAGCACAGTAATGCCTGCCAGTGGTAACAGAGAGCTCTAAAGAATAGTTTTGATGTGTAAATGTCCCATTTTGTTTCAAAGGGAGTGAATTCGTGTGCCAGAGACGCTGTTTTTTTCAGGGTTAATGCTGTTTCTTTGGGAGGGAAGGAGAGGAAGCTTCATGACAGTGTTTTACTTGTGGGGTGCAAATTGGGGCGGCTGATAAGGAAGGCATGGGGGTCTGCTGGCCGGCAGCAGAGAGGTGAGCTGGTTTCATCAACTGTCAAACCTCTGGACATGGGAATTTCCATTTTTTCAGCAAGCATTCAAGCTGGAGCTTTTGCCACCGACTGCATTTTGTTGTAGCTTCAGCCTGCTGGCCAAGTGTCTTCTGCAGATTGTGGTGTGGGGGGAAATAGCTGCAGCTTGCCTTGGATACCTGCACTAGGCTCCTGAAGGAGGGGGCTCCAGGTGTTTACCTGTTGCTGCTCACTTTTATTATCAATCGTGTGGATGGCTCTGCCTCTGGAGAGGTGCTGAGGGCCGGGTGGAACTGTGGCTCTGCACAGGCAGCTGGTACTGTTCCCTGTGATCCTTTGTAGGAAGGGTGTTCTTGGGGTTTTATGGTTATTTTCTCTTGATCATTTGAGTGCAGCTGTGTTTAATGAGCTGGAAAAGAAGTAGGTCAATAAAACATGTGTTCATAGTTAGCAGAATACCTGTTGGACCATGTGTGTGTCTGTAATTGACCATCTAAAGCTTCAAAGCTTAGCACAAAGAAAGTTTAATAGAGAATTCATGCCTAAATAAATTAATATTAAGCAGAAGCAGAGCTGGCAGGCAGTAAGCCCTGCCAAGGTGAGACTGTGGATATTTAAAACACAGACAAGTTATGATTTCAAGTCAGACCTATTTTTAAGTCTCTCTTATTGATATGCATTAAAAAACAGCATGTCAAAAATAGTTTAGAAGCTGTGTGCTTTAAAGCCAACTGATAACATAGCCATGTAAGTAGGTTGAAGTTTTAAATTATTTTGACCTAGGGCATGCTATGAACTTAATGTTAGAGAGGTATCACTGACAGTGTCTGAGCTTGAGATGTGTTTTAAATCTTTTCTTTGATATCACCCATGTTAGAAATAGTGTGTTTGTTGAGCTTTAATAAAACAAGAAGGCTGCATCATCACATGACTCCGAAACCTGATAAGACAGGTATCAGATAATGAGTTGGAACCGTTATGAAGCTTTATGAAAAAACATTTTCAGTGGAATAATGTTAATTTCTTCCTGGCCGAGAGTTTGGTCCAAATTGTCTAGACGAAACTTCTCTAAAGAATTATGAGGCAAAACCAGAAAAGTGAATCACATTATTTTACCTAACCCAAGAGTTAAACAAAGAACAGAAACATGCAGAATAAAGACATTTTGAACAATTTTACTGTGATCAAAAATCCAAAGAACAGACATGAAGAAGAATTATGTTGCAGACCATCTTCCTGGACTTTGGATTATTTCTGTTCTGTGTCTCCTAACAAAAAAATGTACCAAAAGCTGATGAGACTAATTAACCTAGGATCTGTTATGACCTAATTGCCCATCTGCTTTTTGTGAAAAAACCTCTTAAGGTCTTTTCTAGAAGGTGCTTACTTGCCTGAGAAATGCAGCTGCTGCTTTTTCCTCTGGTTGGGCTGGTTACAAGTAGATAGTGGCATTAACATTCTCAGGTTGGTTTCCTGCCTTATTCAGTCAGTAGAGGAATGGATTAGGCTCCTCTTTCAATGGTAGCTTCAAGGTCAAAATATTTTCCTGGCGTTTTGCTGAGCCCCAGTGTCCTGGTTATTCCATCCATGGGCAAAAGGCTGCGCTGCGCCAGCAGGTTTGATGTTGCCACATGTTGTTCACTTTCTCCCACCAACTAGCAGGTTCACGAACAACTGAACCTGCAATAAAAGGAAATCCATCACAAATCTATCATGCTAAAAAAAAAAAAAAAGGCAATCAAAACTGACCACAGTGCCTCTTGCCGGGAGGGAAGGGAGCAAGGCTGAGATGCCTGGAGTTCCCTGGGAAATCGGCTCTTGCTACGGAATCTGCATGGAAACCACTGGGAGCATCCGTAGAGACAAAGAGCTGCCCTAGGATTGCTGGTGGGGACTTTCAGTGGAGCTTACGGGAGTTAGGCTGCCATTTGCTATTGAATTGTGATGGCAAATGAGAGCCTGTTTCCCTTGAATTCCTTTGAATATCCCAGACCCGGTAGATTTAGCATTGGTTTTTAGGTGTCTGCCCGTGCTTTGCATTATGCATGAGTGCCGGCGGGAGGATTAAATATAGCAGCTCTGCCATTTCATATAGCTCTGGCCTGAAGCTGATGTGTCAGCTGTCAGTGCA
>VXAA01000699.1:31935-62559 GCA_013399115.1 Anseranas semipalmata
TACATATATATATATATATTTGTTGTTTTTTTCTTCCTCTTCTCTAATTAAACTATCCTTATCTCAACCTGTGAATTTTTTTTTCTCCCCCTCTTCCTTTGAGGAGGGGGAGTGAGAGAGCGGTTGTTGTGGAGTTCAGCTGCCCAGCAGGGTAAAACCACCACAATGAGAACATCAGAGGGAGTCAAATTGCCTCTCTGCTGATGTTGCTTTCCTTTTTAAAGTCCCATGCGAATGAGCTCTGATTTAAATCAGTGAGCACTGATTTAAAACCTGTGTGCAGCCACCATGTGAGTTGACAAGGTGGCACAGACTTCATAAAATTGTCTTCAAGTGCCTCATTCTTGAGTAATATCGAATCAGCTTGTATCTCAATGAAGGCTGTACAGTGGCAATGTTGCAGGCAAAGTAAGGACTTTAATACTCTAAAGCTAAGATGTGGCATCCTTTGAAGTACACATCAAATCAGTCATTTGTTTTGAGATCTGGGAGTGCTTTTGGATGCACTATGGACAGAAGAAACTTGCACATAGCTCCATCTGTGAGTAAGATTCCCTTCTTTCTTCCAGATGGTTTGGAGACCGTCCCACCATGGAAATGATGCCCTGGCCTCAGTTAGCTTTCATTTGATATCTATACTACATCCATGCAAAATTTCTGAGCAGTAAGTCAGGAGACTGTTGGAATCCTCATTGCTGTTGTTGAATGCTGTGGCACATGTCTTAAGCACATCAGACTGCCTTCCGGTTGCTGCCCAGGCCTTCTGTAGGAAAGGTTATCAGGATCAATTTCTTTAATTTTAAGTCCTCAGTAAATGTCTCTAACTCCAGGATAGGAACATGATTGATGCTTTTCTACTTCTGTCTCTGTGGTATAAGGTGAAACTCGGTGCAGGAAACAAACCTTGTGTGTGGCCAATCTACAGATGTGGAATGAACTCCCTGAGAAGATAAAGGTGCTCATTAAAGTTATAGGTGAGATACAAGGCATGTTCATCTGTTCCCTAATGGAAACAGTGGGTGTGTAGGGAAAGGTTCCAGGTCTGGGGCTGTCACAGGGCTGACAGGGGGACAGTACTGGCAGGTTGGTAATCCAAAAACCTAGCTAAGGGAGGAACAAGCCACTTGTGCTACTGAAGCCAAGGTCATGCTGGGACGTACCGGCACACTCAACCCTGCTTTGCTTCACAGCAGTGTGATGGGGCCCCAGAGGAGCCCATGAATTGGAGAGGTCACCCACCTGTTTGGCCGTCATCCCTCTGGTACATACCTTGAATTTGGTTGCTTGTGTACAGATTGTGAAAGGTGGTTTACAGCACTGGGAGACCACTCTCGGTACATAAAACTGAATGCTGAGTGCTAAAGGGTAGTTCACAATATGAAATAATTATTGACAAATGGTAGGATGCCTCAGCTGTTTTATTGGATGTTTCAGTTTGCACAGTAGAAGTGACTCAATTTCTAATTCTAACTCCAGCTGTTTTCATTCTATTTATAGCCTAACTCTTCAGAAAGATCAGGATAACAACTTTCAAAGACAATATAACAGCATTGTGGGAGACCGCCAAAGAGAGGAGAAGCAATTTAATTTATTTGCAAGAGCTTAGTCACTTCTGCTTGTCCCTCAGGCAGGACTGTGTTGTAGTCCTACAAATAAAAGGCCCTGTGAGATGACTGGGGCTTCAAAATGCTTCTCAAATATTCTGAACATGCTTAAAAGAGCATGGTTTACAGACACCAAACTCAAAATATTCTTCCTTCTGGTAAAGTTGGAGCTTAGAACATCTGAGCAACTGAAATTCCCCAGAATGCAGTCTTTCCAGCTATAATTTCAATTAAATGTAACTCAGTTAGTGTTCACCACTTAATTTCCCAATTGCCTTCTGATAAGCAGAAACATTTCCCTAAACATTGCTCAGATGTTTCCAGCCTATTATTTCTGCAACTTCTGTCAGCGATTCTTGGGTAATTACAGAGATGGGCCTGAACATAAAAGAGATCCAAAGACCTTCAGATATTTGGAACATGTAGACCTGAGTCCAAACTTGAAAGACTCAGACAAACTGCTCCACTTCAATGTGATGTTTTCCAAACTTAGCTTATGAACTGTCAGTCAAAGTGATAAAGACTCAAAAATAACTAATCAAGGAAATGCACACCACAAGAAATGGTGGCAACAGCTTCTTCTGTACAGTGTTCAGGAAGTTACCGATGAAAAAATCCTTATAGGAATTCCATGAAATTACATTATAACAATAATTTGTTATGATTTAATTGGGGTTTCTGTTAGTTGGGGTTTAGTATATAATTAAATTATGGGGTAGCTCTAGACTAAATCATGCTGAAAATGAAGATGAACATGGTGGACTAGGTGTAATGCACCTTGGGAATTCATGGCCAGGTAGCAGGAAGGATCACATCTGTCCATGGAAGCCTTTGCATTGACCATGGATCCACAACTGGCAAAGGAGGAGTGTGAGATTGCACTGCCTGGTCCCGCTGGAGCTGCTGACTCTCCTGGAGGTGCCAGGTCTTGGCTCTAGGTCCATTCCTACACTGTGATCACGCCTCTAGCACAAAACCAGGACACTCTGGGCCCTTTCCAGCAGGCATCTGGCCTAGGCTTCTCTGCCCAAGACCTCTACCAACTGAGCTGGCCTGTGGGCCTGACTCATGGCCACAATGCTGAGGACAGTTTCTCCATGTCACAGGTGTCCCCTCCATGCTGGGGGGGGGGGGGGGAGCAGTTCTCGTGTACCACAGAGTACCTGTGCATTGCACACGTCACACAAATGGGTTCTCTGTTATCTTGCCCTTTCAGTCACTGTTTAAAGGCATTTGACAAGGATATGAAACAGTGAAATGTCTTCTGAAATATAACATCTCTGTGAAAGCTCAAAATTCATTTCAATTTTTACAAAGCGACAGGGGTCAAGTATGGTTATAATAACTAACAACATGTGTCTCGTTTAAACTTCAAAGCAAGTTTTACCTTTAGAGGTTCATAATTTACTCAGCAAATATTGTTTCTCTTACTTCAAAAGGAAGCAATAATTAGATTATCCCTGCACTCAGATTAACATTTAGTTTGAACATACCTTCATAGCAAAATAGTTGTCTGCGTACAATAGCAAAATCATTCTTTTCAACTCTGCGTGTATGCTGTCAATGTTTAAAATTGTAATTTAATACCCAGTGGAAAGATACAGAAGTTAACGAGATGCAAATACACAGAGGTTTTCCAAGCCAATGTGCCCTCCATCCAGTTGTCGCTGGTGCACAGTCATGGCCTGAAGCCATCTACTCCTTCCTCCTCCTCCTCATTATACCTGAGATCCTTCTTGAGTCACTTGTCCTGTTGCTTCTTCTCTCTCTCTCTCTCTCTTTTTTTTTTTTTTTTTAACAAGGGGATAGTTTTGTGAGTTCGTGACTGTTGTTACAGGTCAAAAAAATATCAGGTGTGATTATGGCCCCATGCAGTGCCCTGCTCCAGTCTCACCAATGGAGCTTGGTACCAGAGATGAAGGTCTCCTGGCTCCTTTGCTGTCTGCCATTGGAGGCCCCATCTGGCTCCTGTCCCTGAGGAGGGAGCTTTCTGGGCATTAGCAGGGTGGTAAACAGCAGGGACAGCTCATGAGGGACCTGGACAGGCTGGAGAAGTGGGCCCAAGAGAACCTAGTGAGGTTCAACAAGGCCAAGTGCAAGGTGATGTACTTGGGCTGGGGCAATCCCAGGTACTTACACAGACTGGGAGAAGAAGAACTCGAGAGCAGCCCTGCGGAGAAGGACTTGGGGGTCCTGCTGGACGAGAAGCTGGACATGAGCCGGCAGTGCGTGCTTGCGGCCCGGAAGGCCAACTATGTCCTGGGCTGCATTAAAAAAGGGGTGGCCAGCAGGGAGAGGGAGGTGATTGTCCCCCTCTACTCTGCTCTGGTGAGACCCCACCTGGAATACTGCGTGCAGGCCTGGGGCCCCCAGCACAAGAAGGATGTGGAGCTCTTGGAACGGGTCCAGAGGAGGGCCACTAAGATGATCAGAGGGCTGGAACACCTCTCCTATGAAGAAAGGTTGAGGGAACTGGGCTTGTTTAGCTTGGAGAAGAGAAGGCTCCGGGGAGACCTCATTGCGGCCTTCCAGTACCTGAAGGGAGCGTATAAACAGGAGGGGGAACGCCTGTTCACACACGTTGATAGTGATAGGACAAGGGGGAATGGTTTCAAACTAAGACAGGGGAGATTTAGGTTGGATATTAGGAGGAAGTTTTTCACTCAGAGGGTGGTGAGGCACTGGAACAGGTTGCCCAGAGAGGTTGTGGATGCCCCATCCCTGGAGGCATTCAAGGCCAGGCTGGATGTGGCGCTGGGCAGCCTGCTCTAGTAGTTGGCAACCCTGCCCAGAGCAGGGGGGTTGAAACTAGATGATCTTTAAGGTCCTTTTCAACCCATGCCGTTCTATGATTCTATGCTTTCCTCTGTGGTGTTGGCCTAAGACTTTTTATCCAAACAACCTGCTGCTGGGGGCTCTGCTGGTTATGGGAGATGTTGGGTTGGAAATGGGTCGCTCTTGGCCCTTGGCCATCAGGACTGCCTTCACCAGGGGGCTGATATGACCTTTTCATTCCTGGGGAGAAGAGGGTCCTGAGGTCTGGCTGGCAGAGCAGTCCAACACCATCGTGGTGGAGACATCCAGACCGGTGCCTCGTTCAACATAGCTAGAGAGGATGTGGCCAAAAACCAAGAACGGGGCTTCCCTTGCCAAACCAATCACCAAAATACTCAGCTCTTCCACTAGCTGTAACAGTCACTGTTACTCCAGACTCTCTTGAGGTTTAAATAATGGGGAGTGCAACCTTGCCAAAACACATGCTTGGAAACTAAGCTGATAAGATACCAGGACTAGAGAGACAAGAAATACGCCAAGGAAATACTTTTTTGCTGTTGATATTTTCACTATTACCTTTATGATAGCAGTTGCAGGAACAGGGTTGAAAAATATTCCATTCATTTTCTGAAGACCGAGAGATTCTTTAAAACATAAACAAAAAGTGGTAATGGGTTTCTTCCTAGGCTTTGAAAAAGAGTGTGTCTGCTTTAACGTGACTTAACTTGCACGCCATTATACATTTTAATGAGGTAATGCATGAGGAGGGGTCAAGTAGAACAAGGACTCATTCTGTTCCCATCAACACCAACACTATGCTGCTAACACTGAAGTAATTCGATGGCCATAATTTGAATAAAATATGTAGTGTAAGATTCTCTATTGAATATTCCGAGTCAGGAGAGTCTGTTAAGCATTGTTGCCATGGGAACCACATGAAGGTTGGATTAATTAAGGCCTGAGCAGATGCTGTGGAGTATGTAGTGTCGTTTGTGCTTTCTACTTGCNTATCCACCTTAATTTATGTTTGACAACTTTTCAGGTAAAATGAATTACTGGTGTACAAAAAGTGATGCCCCTCTACATGCAGATTAAAAAAAGAAGATCATCATGTTTCAGAAGAAAATGCCATAACCAAAGACAAAATCTTCCCTATCTCTTCCTACAAAATTCAGGAATTCAGAAGAGCCAGTTCACCTGTGAAATAGATTAAGATTAAAGAATAGCATTTAACATTAGCCTAAAAATCTCAAACATATAATAGCTTTTGGGGGCATTTATATGCATTCATAAATTTATGCATTCACAGACAGAGGGGGAAGCTTATACATGTGGATGTGCATGTAAGTTTAGGCCTCTTGCTGGTTTACTGAGGTCTGTGAGGTACTGCTGAGCTCAAAAGACGTACCAAAACATCATTTCCAAACCTTCTTACTCCCCCTCTGTTCAATGAGGTTTGCTATATTGCTATCGCAGGGCTTGAGATTTTTAAGACAGCATTAAATTCTTTCTTCTTTGCCTAACAGTGAAGGAGCAGTGCTCAGTCATCTACCAGTGTTTCAGGACATGCTCTGAGCTTCATGGGGACTGTTATAAGAGACCACTCATAAGAACAGCACACTCCAGAGAGGGAGGTAGATGTGGTGGTGGGCATCTGCTCTTCCACTGCTGCTCCTGTTCTCCCCCTGTCTTTGCATGGGGAGATGGACAGTTTCAAATTTTTGAATCCTCATCCAAAAGCATGTAGAAGGAAAAAAGCCATAAGCTGTCCAATGGAAAACACATTACCTGAACTTGCACATTTGAGCCTTTAGGAAGTGGCAATGCAGTGCTCTGGAGTAGCTGTGGCTGGTTTGTGAATAACTAGTTGTATTGGGACCACAGCTGGTTGAAAAAGAAATGCAAAAAATTGCTCACAGTGTTTTCTAAGTGTATTTCTTTGAAAAAAGAGGAATCGGCTTCTCAGAACTGCACATATTTTCTACAGTGGAGAAAAAGTCTTCACAATGTTTCCAAGTGAAATGTTACAAAAGCCCAAGAGCTTCATGTTTTAAGGGGACAAGTGTCCATTTTTATTGATAAGAAAATATGTTGTTACTGCTCCTAGTATTAAGACAAAATTAGGCATTTTCATCTAAAGAAGTAGAGAGCAAGCACAAGGATATTAACTTGCTGAGAGCTATTAAATAAAATATTTCCATGGCACAATTCTCATCCTGGACCCTATTTTTAAAAATTACTTTCTAAGCACTTTTGGCAAAAATTCATACCCCAGTCTGCTGCTTGTACAACAATCAGGTACTTGAAATACTTATTTTTGAAATAGAATTATTTGTAGTGTAAAAGTCTCTGAATTATCTGTATGACCGAGGAATGAAAAGTGATGGATTTTTTTCTCCAGATTGTGAGAAATAACAGCCAGTCTAAAGAATGCTGAAGCATGTCTCTTTCCCAGGTGCTCAATCCTCTCTTTCTCTTTCCAATTTGCCTGCTAAATCTGCTTCATTTTCCGCTCGTTTCTTAATATTCAAGGATTATCTCAGATGCTTTCCTGGGAAAAGTGGCTTCCTTAGGGTTGTGGAAATAATTAGAAAAGATTACAGCTTGCTTTTTGAATGAGTCTAGATTTATTTCTGTTTTTCTTGTTGCTAATGAGAGGTTTGCTTGTTCTTACTTCGATTTAGAACACTTTTTTTTTTTTTTTTGAAAAGAAAAGCACAATCTAATCCATAATATGAAAAAATAAATCTTTGAGGGAAGGTTGAAAAACCAACAGAAATGGCTGAATGGTTTTGACGAAATGAATAAGATTAAATTAAACATAGATAACCTTTTAAATAGAAAGGACTGAAATGGACTGGAAGTATTAATTCATCTAATATGTCATTAGGAAATTAAATGAACCATCAAGCAGGAGTGTCCCCAGATCTGTGATGAAATTCAAGTGAATTTAGTTAAAGTGATGTTGTCTTGTTGAATGAAACCTGTATTATTTCTTTAAGTACTTGTAGATTTGTCTACTTGCTCTCTTTAAACGAGTAGAATAGTTTCACCCAGAACATACTTTCCTAATACCAGACTTCAGACTTTCCTTATATAAATAGTTTCTGAACATGTGTATTCAGATACCAGCTACTTGATTTCAATGACAATTTAGATACCCCTTAGTTCTAGGTAGGTGCCTAACTACCTTTTTTTTCCCAGTCCCTCCTCCTTAACTCTGGGCATCCTTATGTTGTTGGCTAATCTTACAACTGTTTGCCATCTTTTTCTGTTAAGAGTTTTTTCACTCTTTTTGTTAGTAATATGCAGCAAAATGTTGTTAGGCTTTTACACTATTTACATGAAAGCCATCCCATAATTCCTTATTAGATCACCTTCACCACATACCATTCTCCCTTCCTGACGTCCTTAGTTGTCTGTCTTCCTTACAACCTGATTTAATGTCAAAGAAATCCTGCTTTGAGAAGATGGTTGGGCCAGACACTACTAGTGATCTCTTTCAACTTAAATTACCCTCTGATTTTGTAGGAAGTACTATTACATCTTTCCTGTCCCATCCTGTCTACCAGCCTATAAAAGCTTTACAGCCTGCATTGTTCTGCTACTGACTTGGCATAACATTTGGGTTTTACCACCTCCTTCATTCTGGCTTTGACTTAGAAGGCATATAAACGGGATTTATTGCTGTGAACAGAAAGGTTCTACTCTTTTTTTCAAATTCTAAACTGTCATGGTTTTGGCTGGGATAGAGTTAATTTTCTTCATAGAGGCTCATATGATGTTGTGTTTTGATGAAAACAGTGCTGATAACCCGTGGATGTTTTAGTTGTTGCAGAGCAGTGCTCACACAGAGCCAAGGATGTTCCAGCTTCTTGTGCTGCCCTGCCAGCGAGGAGGCTGGGGGTGCACCAGGGGCTGGGAAGGGACACAGCCAGGACAGCTGGCCCAGGCTGGCTAAAGGGATAGTTCATACCATACGATGTCATGCTCAGCAATAAAAGCTGGGGTAAAGAAGGAGGAAGGGGGGACATTGGGAGTGATGGCGTTTGTCTTCCCAAGAGACTGTTATGCGTGATGAGCCCCACTTTCCAGAAGTGGCTGAACACCTGCCTGCTGATGGGAAGCAGCAAATGAATTCCTTGTTTTGCTTTGCTTGTGCACGTGGCTTTTGCTTTATCTCGTGAACTGTCCTTATCTCAACCCATGAGCTCTTGCACTTTTACCTTTCCAATTCTCTCCCCCATCCCACCTGGGGAGGGTGAGCGAGAGGCTGTGTGGTGCTGAGCTGCCTGCTGGGGTTAAACCACAACACGTACAATGGAATTACACAGAATTACTTTCTATCAATACTGTTCCAGTAGGCACTGTTCTTCACCCTGGATTTTATTACACATTTATTGCTCTCTGCAACGGATGCTATGTAACTGTGTTACTTTAAGTATAACACTAAAAAGGAATTTTGCTTCTCTGGATTATTTTTGTTTCTTCTTCAGTGTAGCTGATCTTCTGCAGGCAGTAGGTTCAGGAGATGGGCTGGAATATTTTTGCTTAAAATATACTTCTTGGACTGGAGAACACAAGCCTTGGCTTCATATGCTGTCTAGAAATATTACCTGAGGCAACTGAGGATCTGAAACATGATAAACGTCAGTCAACATTGTGGCAGTTGTTTATCAAAGCTACAGAATAAAGCAGCTTTAGCTAACACAGAATTTGATGCTGAAAACCTGTGATCTTAATAGGTATTTTTGCACACAAACCTACGGTATATTCTCAAAGTAATTTGTGTGTGTGTGTGTGTGTGTGTCTCTTTTATCATTTAAATCCTACTAATTATTATTATTTTTAAATGCAAAGGATTGGATTTCAAGTTCTTTCACTTGCACTGATGGGTTTGAGGTTAGTTCTATTTTTTTCTTAAGCTTTTTAAGAAGCCCATTGAAAGGAAGGGGAAAACTTGCATTGGTTTCAATGGGCTCAAGCCAAATGCTGTTGTGAGCATTTGGGAAAGGTGCCAGCCAGACACGCAGGTGTTCCTTTATTTACTGGGGACAGAAGTGGTAGTGGTGCAAAAAACACTGCCAGACCACATGGTGTGTGACCTGCAGTGGTGACCAAGAGGGCGTGGGCATTCGGTTCCCTCATTGACCTCAGTGTGCCTGCCTCCCAGAAGCAGTGTGGAGATTGCTGGCTCCCACCTGGGGCTGGCAGAAGGGGTTGAAATTGTGTTATTTAATAACCAGCCAGGCAGTGTGCAAGGTGCTTCTTTCTCAAAGAGCATGCAGCATTTGGCCAGTGCTGCTGGGTCTCGTTCATAAAGCTGGATCTAGCACCATGCAACAGAGAGAATGCCAGATCCTGCAGGCTGAGTGTTAAGACAGCTTCTGGGAGAAATTTGGAGATTCTTTCTGCACAGTGTGTGCCTTCTACACTGAGAGTTAGCTGGGAGATACCCCCATGCATGTAGGCACTGGGGGATGCTGTTAAAGGTCAAGGGCATGCTGACAAATACTCCAGCGTTTGAGTGCTGCTTTGTTCTTAGCTGATGATTTAAGGACAGACTGTAAGAGTGGATACGGTTGCTTTGTAAATAAAAGAGTGGAGGAAATAATAAGCTTTCTGACAGACTGAGAGCAATTAGTAAAATTTCTTGGAAAATCAGACTACCTCTGATATTCCTGGATATAGAGCAGGATGTCAGGGCTGCAGTGACTTGAGATGATGTACTATTTGATATTTTCAATATGCTTTTTCTCATCAATCACGAAAGTTTTGTTGTTGTTGTTGTTGTTTGTTTGTTTCAGCCTTGCTAAATGAAAGAGCATAGGCTGAGAGCGACATGTCTGGCATCTGTCACATCTGAGGATGACATACCCATTTGTTCAGTTTCTTAAATGTCACCACTTCTTTTGATATTCATGTACTGGGATCTGAGCGACTTTCCCTGTTGACAACAAAGAAAAATTATTTGGAAAACAAAAGCAAATGACAAACTCTGAAGGTTCATGGAAGCCTGGCAAACACAGCTGCTCACCTCTCCCCTCCAAGCCCAAGTGGACTATAGATGTGAGAAAGGGAGAAGGATGGGAAAGTAGTTTAGTGTCGGGGCCTCATTCAACCATTTGCATGCTAGAGGGAAAGCAGGGACCTCATGTTTTCTGTGTCTGCAGTAGGACAGGGAAGGGAGGCATTCCTGACTTGTCCCAGCCATTTGCAGTGTGACGCTCCTCACATCAACAGCGTGTGCAGCCTGCATGAAATTGGTGCTGTGATCAGTCCCACTTCAGGCTGCAGTTACCCAGAGAACTTGCTGCAGGGCTGAACTGGTTGCAGCTGCAGGAGCAAAGCAGGATCATTTCTGTTTTAGATGTGAGAGTTGAGGAGACAGAGATTTACTAAACCAAGCAATGACAAAGCTTTCAGCAGCACCTATGATCAGTCTTGGAGGGCAGGTTGCATTCATCACACGGCTGAGCAGCCAACCCTTCCCAAGCACAAAGCCACTGTGTGCTGTAGCATACATGCTGTATGCTAGAAAACCAAGGGCCCAGGAATGTTGTAATGGACTTGCCAAGGCCACCAAAGAGCTAATAGCCAGAAATTGTTCTGGGACATGCTTGCTGTATGGATTTCCCAGGACTTTTCTGTCTGCCTGATCACAGCCGAGCTCTTTGGCACGCCAGACTGTAGTAATTTTTCAGGAAGCACAGAGATAAGGTACACTCTGGGAAATGTATTCAAAGTCCAGACTGAGGAAGTGCAGCTGTGTCGTTTCACAAAATCAGGTGCAGTTTAACTTACATAGAGGGAATACATATAAACAAACAAAAAATAGAAAAAAGTGGGCTTGCAGCCAACCTCAAGCCTCCTGTACCTCCATCAGCTGGAAGGTTTTTAACCTGTTACTTGCAGAAGAAATTTGACACTTCTGACTGTGGTATTCACCATTTTGCTAATTCAGATCAGTATTGCACTGGGTCAGCTGGTCCTGCTGGCTGAGAGGAGGCATGAAAATTTTAATGCATTGCTCTATCTATTTATCTATCTATTAATCAAAGTCTGACTACACCTGTATTTGCTTGTCTGAACATATTTCACTGAGCAGCTGTGGAATCAGAGCCCTGATTATGCTAGTGTAAGCTTGTAACTGTATCTTTGACTTCAATTAACTCATCACAGAATCACAGAATGGTTGAGATTGGAAGGGACTTCTGGAGGCCGTCTGGCCCAACCTCTCTGCTTAAGCAGGGCCATCTAGAGGAGGTTGCCCAGGACCATGTCCAGATGGCTTTTGAAGTTCTCCAAGCAGGGAGACTCCACAACCTCTCTGGGCAACCTGTGCTTTGTCACCTGCACAGTAAAGAAGCTGTTCCTGATGATCAGGAGGAACCTCTTGTGTTGCAGCTTGTGCCTATTGCCTCTTGTTCTGGCACTGGGCACCACTGAAAAGAGCCTGGCTACATCCTCTTTGCACCCTCCTTTCAGGTATTTATAAACATTGATGAGATCCCCTTAGCCTCCTCCTCTCCAGGCTGAACAGTCCCAGCTCTCTCAACCTCTCCTCATAGGAGAGGTGCTGCAGTCCCTTCATCATCTTTGTGACCTTTTGCTGGACTTTCTCCAGTATGCCCATGTCTGTCTTGTACTGGGCAGTCCAGAACTGGACTCAGTACTCCAGGTGTGAATGCCCATCTACATCTCTGGCATTGAGAGTAAGTTTTTTGCCCCACTAATTTACCAGTTCTCAAGCTACCTCCTGTCACCTCATTTGGAAGACATGCAGTAGTAGACTAGTACCTCAGCAGACAGCCATTCTGCTTTCTTTCAGTAGGACATCGCTTGGGGAATTTATCTTAGGCTGTGGAAAAAAAATTAATGGTAATTGTTTCTGTTTCAGCAGTTCTTAGTTTTGTTGCCTTTGAACTGTGTCTGGAAACAAATGCCTTTCTTCTTTATTTTCCTCTTGGGAAACTTTATTTTCCTCTTGGGACTGTCAGGAGATCTGCTTTCAGGTGGTTTAATGAGAAACAAGCCTCTGTCGACAATGTTTAAGGAACATGATTGATTGCTTGAGTCAAGGGCTGCAGCATGCCTTCATCTAGTATCTACAAAATCAGGAGTCAGGGCCAGGACTGTGTCCTCTCAACAGTGGGGCAGTTCCCGGATACAAAGAAAGCACAAATTCCCCCCCTACCCCACCCCAGAACCTGAGCTGTGACACTGCAAACAAGCAATTTCTGCCCCATGTCCCACCCCCACAAACTTCTTTTGCAGATTTGCCACCTGGATGTTTCTTTGCCTTGCAGACTTAGGGCTGTGGCTGCATTTCTAATGTGCAGGGGAGGGTGTACTGAGTGCTTTGCGGCAGCCTAGCCACAAGGAAGTGAAAAGCAGCTTAGAAACCTCATCTGCAGAAAAAGGAGACGGGGTCCTTCTTGACTCTTCCAGCTCAGCTGAAAGGCAGGAGGTGAGGCTCAGGTCAAGGGCTTTACGTGTTCGTGTGTTCAGGGATGAGCTGATTAAGTTCATGGTCCCTGATCACTGAGATACAAGGATGTGTTTCTGCTTGGGGGTGGGATCATTTCTGTTCACTACAACAAGGTTTGGCACAGCCCCACAAACAAGTACAACTGCAGATAAGAAGCCTAGGACCAGTTTGCACTCCTCACCAGGGTAACCTATAAGACTCAGAAATCCTGCAAAATATTAACTGCAATTTGATCATTTTAAGGTCCTTAGGGCATCTCTTCTGCTACTCTTGGTTTGCTGATGCATAATTTTCTTGATATTCCTGAGGTGGGGTAGGTCCTGTGAAAGACTTGGGAAGTGTTCTTGATAATTCAGAGGCCTCTTTCCTCCAGCAACCAACTCTGCTAAATCCATAATGAGGACTCCATGTGCCAGAAGCTGAGTCAAATGTGCTGTGATGTATTGTCAGGGTTTGATCATTTTGCTGACCAACCTTCTTGCAACATGCATCCTAGCCCCACACCTATACATTTTCTTCCCATATAGATGAAGCATTCTTTAAATCCATTTATTAGTTTTACCTCTCATAGCAACATGGCAAAACTGCTTAGTGTTTGTGTTTGATTGCTGGTCTAGAAAATGAATGGCTGGCTACAGTGTTCCTAGGCAAAAACTGTGGTGGCCCACAGATTGTCAGCAGAGTTCAAGACCATGCCAGTGCCTGAACGGGAATACTAATGCTTTGAGCTGGATGGGCTCCTAGTTTAGCAAACCAGCTTCCAGCCCATCAAACCAGGCCAGCTTTGTTCCAGTCCAAGGAAGTAAGTGCTGAAAGCAGAAGTGTCCCTTTCTGTGCTATTCTGGGAGCTGGGACTGAATCAGGGCAGCACTTTCTGAACAGGAGGAACTCACAGACAAGGCAGTAGACAGAAAATTGTAATTCCCCCTGGACAAATTGGAGAGAGACACATCTAGGGCAAAACCTTTGCCCCACATATGGTCAAGCCAGCATAAGGGACCAGGACATGAATTTTTACTTTTACCATATTCATGTTTAGTTTTCTTAAGGCTTGTTGGAAGTAATTCAATTGTTGTCACTACACATATCTCCACTTAAGAAAAAAAAGACAGCAGTAAGTCTGCAAAGGTTCGCTGATATTCACATTTGATTACTGAACAACCAGAATAATATGGTGCTTAAAATGAATCATATTGGCCAGCCTGAATTGGGAAAATGTGCTGAAAAATGGCTACTGGAAGGGTAACATTTTCTCTCTTGCCAGTACTGGCATTTACAGCAGGGAGACTTATGAGGGAAATGGAAAGGCTGGGAGCTAATGTGCAATAAGGAGGTGAAGAAAAAGCAAGCATTGGGTCTGAGCGAACAGTGCAACCAATACACCGTGTGTCTCAGTTCTGCTGGATTAACTGATCTTAGTGCCTTATTGCATATTTTAAAATATATTGCAAATGCAACCACAGCAGGCAACAAGTTGTTCAGAGCCAGCTATAGAATTTGCTTTATCCACAGGACTTTCATTCTTAGGAGTTAGGCCAGCAGTAATGATTGTTACTTACTTATATCTGATTTTTCTCACCTGGCTTTATCATATATGGAGTTATTTATGCTTTGGGGCAGAGTAAGCTCTGTCTATAAAACATGTCACATCAGATTGGTGAGGTTTTACACTAATTCTCTTCTTTCACTTCTCATGGGCTACAGAAAGCTCAGGTCAAATCCATGAATATATATATTGTATCTGTATGAATTATGTCCCCTGTAAATGCTATGGCATGCTTACAAAGTTTTGATTACTCATCCCACCCCAAGCTGAGAAAATGCTGATCCCCACAGAAAAAAAGGGAAGACTTTGAAGTCTACCAACATTGGCATGTCATAGAGTGAATGAACCTGAAAGGGAACTACAAGTCCTTACTTCTGATATAGTAGAAGGCTGGCATGTTCCTGCAGATTTTTTCTTCCAGATGACATCAGTTTCTCTCTGGCAACTTGAAGCTTGTCCAGCACTGCAAGGTAGTTATAGCCATGCCATGCAGTGCTAGGACTGTGCCCATCACCTCCACAAGTGTCTTCCCATCTTCACACTCTTAATCAGGGAAATCAGCAAACTACAGAGCAGATGATGTATGAACCTGTAAAGGCAGATCTGCACCCAGTGTGAACTGGCACATCTCCAGAATAGTGGAGACAGAAGTTGTGCTGATTTACACCCTTTGAGACTCTAGCCCAAGGTAATGGCATGCTCTCTTCTGACTTCAATAGGAGCAGGCGCTGGTGTTGGGAGCGAGGCTTCCTTCCACTAGAGGAATAACACAGCTGTAACATGAAGTCCAAGGGAAAGAAGCATCAAAAGCTGCCTCAACAGAAGCGGTTAGATTTAAACAACACACACACCTTTAATGTTCCTAAGAGCCAGGTTTCAGATGTGTGAGTACATTTTTTGTCTGATGCCAAGAGAACAGATGTGCGAGTTGTTTCCTAATAGCCACAGGCAGCGTCACATGACTAATTCAGCATCTCCCAAAGCTGGGTGCCTGCCTAGGCGTGTGATGGAAAGGTGGGAGGAAATCGTCTGGGTATGTACATTCCTTGTGGTAAGGCAAATTTAGCTCTGTGATGCCCATGACTAACAAATACCAAGCACTTAAGGTCTCCAAATTATGAAATCACAGCACCTGAAGTGTGTTGATAAGTTTTTACAAATCTTGTAAAGTTTGGATGGAAAGGGAACATTGCAGGACACAGAGAAAAAAAAATGTGGTGGCAAATAGAGGTGTACCATAGATATTCTATTTTGGGATTAAGGAACAGCAAAATCCCTCTCAGAGGCACTGAGAATGTACATATTCTACTGTTCTAACTGGTTGAAGTAGCAATGCTAAAAATAAATAACCAGCCTCTCTCTGCAGGTTGCTCTGTAATCGCTGGTTTGTAATTGCTGTGAAACCAATGTGAGAGTATCTGATGGCACTGCCTGCTGACATGGAGCAGCAGGAGGAGAGCACACTCAGAGCAAACTACCTCATAGACTATTAAACTAAATTTTCTTTCATTTTAAGGAAATGTCTCAACACTAATGATGGAACTAGAACATCCTTGTCTGATTCTCTTGTAATTTGTCATCCCCTAATTACTCAGCACAGTTCTCATCCTTCAGGGGATGCTCCTGCTGCTTTGTCAATGTTCAGTGGTACCTTACACAGCTCTGCTGTTGGCAGCCTCCTTGTTTCTCCCTACCTCTTATCTCTGTGCAGTCCCTGCCAGGAACATAAATTTAACCCTGTCAACTCTATGATGTTTCCTGAGCTACACCTGTGCTGCAGAACCACCTCCTTCAGTTCAAATGATAATTTTGGCTAGGCCTCTTCAAAACCTTTTTCTTTCCTTGGCTTCCCACAAAAACATGACAACTGCTGGTGTGCCAGACCAGTGTATGTGATGTTGATCAACACTACCTTGTTGTTTCTGTGTACCCAGCACCTATTTTATGTTTTGTCTGCTGTTTTCATATTTGGTTTGCTGGGTCTTTGGGGCAAGCCTTGTCTGTGCTAGCTGTGCCCAATGAACTCTTGTTTCAGGAGTGCAGATTACAAGCGTTACAACAACACAAATAGCGAATAACCTCAGAGTAATATTAACAATGCAGTCAAAGAGTTTGTATCTAATTTGTACATCAAAATCACAGTAAAAATATTTGTTTATCTATATTTGCACAAGAGACAGTGTATGTGTGGTTGAAAATCATTCCTGAAAAAGGCTGGTTTATACAGAGAGTTATATCATGGTCACAGGCATATGGGCAAAAATATCTCACCTCAGTACAAGAGTAAAATTAAATGCTTTCCCTTTTCCTTTTTTTTCATAGTCCAAAACACCCTTTATGTATATTCACAAATCAAAAATATACCTAATGTGTCCAGCAGATCATATCTTATAAATGTCTAATAAAAAAAAATCCCACACAAATATATGATAAAAAACAGTGCAGTGACTTCAGTATTTTTCACTGATAATTGAGTACAAATTCAGGTTCCTGTAATAGTGTATTTCAGCTAGCTGTAGTGTAGAGCTGTAATACCCCCCCTTTTTTTTTTAACCTTTAGTTTATATAAGTTAAATTATGTAAGTCCCACTCAAGAGGCAAATGACAAAGGCAAGCTAAGAAATCCCACAGTGTCTGGATCCTGTGGACTTTTGGGCAAAGATGTAGTTAATATGCCAGGACAGCTGGTGGACTCTGACAAGCACAATGAGATTTTTGCCCTGGAAATTGCCGCACTTTTCACTGCCTCTGTCACCTGCATGGACAGGCAAGGCCAGCCAGATCTGAGCCAAACCAGAGGTGATGGCATGAAGTCCACCATCATCTACAGACAACAAAGGTCTTGGGGATGATATGTTTGCCAAAGCTGGGAGGAAGTGGTCCTTCCTGTTGTCTGAAGGACTGGAGAAAATGAAAATTACCAATCCCAAGACAGAGAGAGACAAACTAAAAATATCGCCAGCAGGGATGCAGGAGCAGCTGAGGACAGAGGTAGCATGCAAAACTAACTTAGGGTATCATTCAGGATTGGGGAAGTCTGACTCTGATGGAGTCCCAGGGACCTCTTAAGAGAGAGTAGCTGGCTTCGGGGGTTTTGTGTCATCTTTCTAATGACCTCTGATCTCTTGTGCTTTATTTTGTAAGTAAATTCAACAGCGTCTTTACAAGGTTTCTGCAAAGGCTATCTATATCTGCATGTCTGCTTGCTCCTTCTGTCCCAGACCTCACAAATGTATTTTGTAGGACAAGAGGGCTCGGTCTTTTGGGAGAGGATGTGCTTACACTCAGACAAGAGCCTTGGGAGCTAGGACTGGACTTGAAGAACAGAGAAGAGGAATGGGGCTGCCGGACAGATGTTGCACTGTGGTCATCAGCCAGAAGCCCCGGGGTTAAAAGGTGGGTGCCTAGACATGAGCTAGACCCCAGATACTGACAGTCCCTTGGGAAACAGCAGCTGGATCTCCTAGTAGCTAGCTGCTGAGCATTAACAACTTTTGGGCAGATGCCATCAGATCTGCATTATTCTTTGCACAGCTGAGTCATGACCAGTCTCATTTATAAAACTGGCTACTTCAGGAACATGAGCAGCTCTTTCCCTTCTGAATAAGCAAACTGGTATTTGAAAGCAATCATAGCTGTTTGTATTCTTGCCCTGCCACACCACTACATATCCAGCAGTAGATTAATGTGCACAAGTCAAGTGGCCACTTGTGAAGCAGCAGACTGTGCTGCTGTTCAGCAGCTGTCATCAGCCAGTGGTATCTTGAAAGAGTGGAGAAACCACAAAGCAAAGCTCATCGAAGGAGAGAGGTGAATGTGGTGTTAGCATCCTCCATGACTTCCTTTCATGGCCTTCTTCCTGGGGCCACCTCCTCAGAGCTGCCACGTCAGCATGGATGCTCTGCAAAGGACCATGTATTTCTGCTTCCTTCCCATCTTGTAGCCCTGCATACCCTTCCTAGAGCTCTGATGAGGGAGTCAGCTCTTCTGCAAAACAGATTAATTCCAACACTTTAGCACCCATCTGCTCTTCAGTTCTTCCATCCTTGTGGTTTTGGTTTGTTCATCTCTTTCTCCCTTAAGTCCCATTTAAAATATCTTCATGGGTGATAGGAAAGTAACTCACACATGTCTGTAGCTCTGATGGTTTAAAGGCATAAGCAGGGTTTACAGAGAGATAGTACAATGAGGATGTCTCATAGAAGACTTCCCAGTGAATAATAATTTTAATTAATCACAGAGATCACATTCCCCTGGATTTTACCAGTCAGTCTATTTTAATCCTGAAAAATAATAAATTCATAGAGAAGACTGTAGGTGTAACCGGTGTTGTTTATTGTGTCTTGGTCCAGAAGCATGTTCTTCTTTTTAAAGGAGATGCCTTTATTTTGTATAAAGACTTGAAGGTTTCTTTTAAAGTACTGCAGTACCCTTGTTTAGGTACCAAAGGGTTTTTGTTTGTTTGTTTGATTATGTTTTTTTTTTTTTTTTCCAGTGTGCTTCATCAAGGCATTACTGTTCTCGTGTTTCATTTTTCAGATCTTCCCTCATCAAATTATTACAGCTCCAGGGGTCCTGAACAAATGAAAGTAATCACTCATTCTAATTAAATGTTTCATATTTTATTAGACACTGCATGCAATCTTCAGCGTGGAGATCTCATACAAAGACCACCATATCTTCATATATAACCCTCACGCACGTGATTGATTCAGTCAGGCAGACATTTATTCACCTCACAACATTTGTGATGCAGTGATGACACTGTTTGTCACCTGAACTGGCAGCTGCCAGGAATGGCCTCATTTGCATCCAAGGCTGAGGGAAAGGAGAACAGCATGAAATTATGGAACACTAACAATGGCCAGCTCTTCTTACCATGATGGAGGTAATAAAAAGGGACTTGGGAGAGGCTCACAAAAGCACAGACCTTTGCAGCATATCTTGGTATCACTGGCAGCCCTCAGCCAAAGTTTGAACAACTCAAAAAGGGAACATTATTTCCTCATCCAGGGATCAATTGGCCAGGCTAAACAATTAAAATTGCCCATGTAAGTCTCAGAAAGCTGCCAAGAAGTCAAACGTACGGCATTAAATTGTATCACTGGAAGGATTTTGTAGTCTCAGTTTTCAAAAGCTGAGGTGTCATTAAGTAAATTTATGGGGGTACTTCACATAGCAATTTTCACTGTTGAAGCATAAATTATTGAAAAGCCTGAAAGAACTAGCTCAGAAATAAACTGAATAGGAGCCCAAAACCAACAACTCATAAAGAAAGAAGAGAGAGTGATGTTAACTATAAATGCCTTATCTCCTGTGTTGGTCCTGGAGGACTTGCACAGGAGTTACTGGGAAGTGATGCTGTTGATCCAGAGGGAATGAGGCTCTTTCACACTTTTACTTATCTCTTTGGATGTGTTCTTTGAATTCCAGGCCTATTTTTCTTCATCCCTTGAGTAGAAAATAAAAAAGAAGAAACATTGTAAGAGCCACAGGAAATATATTTACTGAAACCCTGATCTCCAGAGAGAGATAGAGGAAACCATGCAAGTCATTCTGTAAAAAAAAAAAAAAAAAAAAGGAAGAAGAATAATTTAATAAGCTGGAACAGAGCAGGAAGTTCAACAATAATAACAACAAAAAAATAAAAATAAAAAAGAGCACAACTCTAAAATTCAGAACTAAAACAAAGAAACCACATGAAATACCTATTCTTCCAGCACAGAAGAAGAATGAAAAGGGAAAGAATAACCATAAAGAAGATATATAAAAAATGATCTTAAACATAATGTTGAATCTATACCACCATACTAGGTTGCTTGGGATCCATATTTTAAGACAACAGCACATTAAACACCGGATATTGTCTTGGAAACCTGAGCTAGGGCTGTGTACTCAGACAACTGTGTCATTGCTCCTGAGTTTCTGTGTTAGTGAGAGGGTGAGCACTTTCCTCTTTGTGCACTGCTGAAGTTCCCAGTCCTTTGTGGAGTAGACAGTCATCTTTTAATTAACATGAGTGGCTTGAGTTGCAGGTTGCCAGTCCTGTTAACAAGCTGGTTTCCCATGACACTAAATAGCATAGTCCTGAGGACAGGGCTGAACTGTCCTCAGGGGTCTGTGTGACTGTAGGCACAGTGTGCTACCTCCTTAACAGTGCCGTGTATGTGCTTTTCTATTCCTATATATAACACACACACGGACATATATGAACGTGTGCATATATTTATATGTATATGCACAAAGTGTTATATTCCTGGCCTTCTTTGCACTTAATGCAATTTGTATTAATTGAAAAATAATATTACACAATTCATTTAAAGTTTTGTTTGAAGCTTAGCAGCTCTCTTGAGATGAGCAATACCTTCTCAGGAGACACCACAGAGCTGTTGGGCACCCCCTAGCTATTGCAGATCTCAGCAACCATCAGATCATGTCCTCAGGCTGCCCTGCCCCATACTCCTGCCTGCTGGCCGGAGGGGATGTCACACTGCAGAGAGGTGGCACAGGGGCCCATCGGATGCCACCAAACTTGCTTGTGGCAGGGAACACAGCTCGGCTGCTTCCATTGCTCACTCCTTCATAGGTTTGCACCCCGAGGAAGCAATTTCTGAAGTCAGTTCCATAATCAGAGAGGGGGAAAAAATGAATCATTTCACAGCTGAGGTACGTGCAAACCATTGTCACCACCAGTAAACCCACCTCAGATACAGACAGGGGCCAGTGTTGGGAAAGTTGCTGGCTCAGCAAGTAGTGACAGAATACATATTCTAACAGTCTATCCTCTTTCGAAACATTTGAAGAATATGTTTTGGGCAGATGTGTCTTTTGTGAGAGAGGGTTTTAATAAAGCCTACAGCTTTGCAGTCCTCTTTCTCTGCTTTGCTAAGCAGGCTGTGACCCAGTCTGGCACATGGTTCTTTCTGTGGAACAAGAACCTAAACCCAGGATATTGTATTGGAAACCTGAGCTATCTTATACAACAACCCTGCATAAGGCTTTCTGGGAGAATAAAAGGTATCTTTTATGTGCAGGTATCTTTTTCCTCTAGGTCTGTATCATGACACATACACAGACAATAAGTTGTGGTAAAGCACATTATCAAGTTTGCAATATCAATTAATCAAAATGTAGGAAATGCTAGAATGAAGATTTCCTGTACACTTTTACCTCTGTTGCTCTTATACCTTATGCAGCGTGACACAGTTTTAAGAAGATCACATATAAATTTTCCCATAGACCTATACCTCATTAAGTACATCAGGCAGATGAGTCCCCTTAGTGAGCAATTGTTCAGTGTTTTATTCCATCCTTGCTATTTAATATGAGGCTTTATATCTTATTTATTACTCATCCCTGTAAATCTTGCTGTGAGGGTGAAGTTATTAACTGCTTTATAGGCTTTTCTCTGGTACTTACCATTATGAAGCCTGAATGTTTCACAAACAACAATGAATATATCCTCCCACTAGCTCTGCAGGATGATGGTGAGAGTTATCTTCATCTTAGAGCTGGCAAGTTGAAGCACAGAATGATTAAGATCAAAAGTATTCCCTACGTTTAGGTACTTAGTTTTGAGTACGTAAGATACTAGAATATTAATAGCCTGTTTTTTTTGTGTTGCAGAGCATTTGCTCCAAGGAAGAACATTTGTTCCATGCTTGAGGTTGGTCTATCCTGCACATTGGATTTTGAAAAAAAATAAAATAAGATATTGTGACTGTGTACCTGAAGTTTGTACCACACTGTAATTGCTACCCAGCTGGCTAGATCTGGCTTGTGGGTGTCGCTTCAAGTCCACTGCTTTTGGGTTAGATTTGGGGTTTGTTTTTTTTCCCCCTTAGGAGAAGGATGAAATTTTTGAGCAGCTGGTAGAAGATGAACAATGAGCACATGCAGCTTAGGGTTTAGACCCTGAACTGCTGATCTCATTTCTGCTCTGGAGTCAGGGTTTTTTGCCTGTACTGAAGGTCCAGACTCTCCCACTGAGCTCCTCATCCTGGCTCTGTCTTTGCTCAGTCTACCACTATTGCAGCAGTCTACAAATGTAACCAAGAAAAAAATAAAAATTCCCAAGCAAGAAAATAATTTTTTAAGTTAAAGGACAGCATTGGCATGAGAACAAATACATGCAGGCTGTAATTTAAAGGAAGACACTTCAACATCAGAGAAACATGCAGAGGACTTCTACCCAGGCAATGGGCAAAGAAAGGTACTTTTAAGATTCAGCTGGGTGAGATCCTGGAAGGACAAGCATATGTATAGTGCCTGCAAGAGCCCAGGTCCCTTTCACTCCTGTGAACACTTGTCCCTTCTTCCTGCCTCAGCCAAAGCAGGTTCCTTGGTCTCATCAGGTCCTTTTTGTCCCAGACAGGGTGAGGGGAGGTGCCAGGGTGCACATGGCACAGCTGGGTAGAGGTAGGCTTTTTTGGCTTATATCTAGCTTTCTGACCTAGAGTCCCTGGTCATGGCAGGCAAAATGGAGGGCAGTCTTTGTTCCTTTGCCAGATGCGGTCACTCAGCCACTGAAGGTGGATGGACTGGGGACAGCCCACCCAGGAGCTCTGCAGGTGTGTGCACACTGATATGTATACAGAGCAGGTCTTGTGCGAATAGTTTCCAAAATTTCAGCTGATAAAATCAAGGTCTTTGCTTAGTAGGGATGATTTTTTAAGCTTACAATCTGGACAAATTTGGGGATGTTTTCATGGGATGACAGAAGACAGGTGCATAAAGTGAAAGTGGTTTTATTCAGCTTGCCAAATCTTTCTTAAATGCGACAGGACACCCCAAGATATTCAGAGTAAAGGCCACTGGAATGCTTTTTAAATAAAAGCAAAGCAACATACCTTTCCTAGTTCAGTATTCTTAAGTGCTTGAGCTGTTTTTTCTCCAACTGTAGAAACCAATACTGCAGAAGCATAATGCAAACACTTGGCACACATAGAAATCAGTCCAAATGGTCAGCATTTGGTCTATAGGGAACTGAAAACAGGGTCTTAAAATGGGAAACATCCGGTAACGTTAAGAATGGGTGGAGTTACCAGCCCTCCATGTAATATTTAACTTCATCTCTCTGAAGCGTGTTGCGAGTGCTTGGTGTCCTTGCTGCATGTCCTATCATGCTGCTACCCACCACGAAACTCCCTCTTTCTCTGTATGATTAAGACACTGAACTGTGAATACTCACCTGTATTTAATTTTTGGTGTGTGCTCTGGCTGCTGGGGTTCATCAGCTGTGCACTGGATCAGACAGGTATGCACACAGAGGGAAATGTGTGTGCGTGTGTGTATGCAGGTACATGACAGTGTGTGTGTGCACAGATGCTGAAGGTACTTACTGATTTGCCTTTGGAACGATGACTGTGCCCTGGTGTTCAACAACAAGTTTCAGGACAGGGGCTTTGCTCTGCTGCCACATTGCAACACAGTGGGGCAGGAGAACAACATCATTCAAAGGTGTGGGATCACTGCTAAGCTGAGGACATGGGCTCTGTACATCAGCAGGTGTTTGTTTGTCCAGTGGCCAAAGGACAAACCCCAGAGCCTGTCCATATGACCCCATCTCTCGTCTGGGACAGGAGCAGGAGCAGCTGCTCCAGGTCTAGGGTGGAATATGTGGGGTGCAACAGCCACAGCCCCAAGAAGCCAGGGAAGGGCTGGGCAGGAGGAGTAGTACCATGCGAATAAGTCCTTGCAAAGCAGTGGTGTCCCAGGCTTCATGCATGTTGTAGAAACCTTCTGAAAGCGTGATTCCCACTTTTAAGTGCCAATCAATGAGAACCAAGTGGCAAGAACACTCACACAGGAAAGATGTTTCATATTTTCTCCACAGAGGCATGAACCCTCATCTCCCACATCTCACAAGAGTGTCCCAGCCCATGTCCATGCTGTGGGTTATGGGAAAAGTGGTGGCACTCTCATTCTCTCCCCTGAGGCATGAAGGCAAAGAAACCAAGCTTTTCTGGCTCTGGGTCTGAGCCACATTGCAGATTCTGACCAGGTAGTGACTGAGAGAGGAGTCTTTGACAATATCCTCTAAATGCCTTTTTAAGATAAAAATCTTCTTCTTCTTTTTTTTTTTTTTTTTTCCACAAGCAGAATAAATTACTGGGCTTTGTTCTTGGCACACTGAATATAAAAGTAGCCTGGCCAAAGTATCAATCTATAAACCTATAGCAAATGAGAAAAAGAATTGCTTTAAAGTAGATTTTTATAAAGAATCTACTTGGGATGGCCTGAAATGAAAGGGAATTGCTTTATCTAATCTTGCCAGGAAAAGCATTCCAGCACAGAGGAGCATGAAAGCGAATGCTTGACCCTCCTTGGAGGCCAGTTTCCATATGGGGTCAGGAAGAAAGACAGCACCCGATGATGGCTGAAGATAAATCCAGGATAAAACACGGAGCAGACCGAGAGTTCAGGCTTTGTGGTTTATTCTTGAGCTTTATCACTGCTGAAAGAAAATTGAAGTGATTATATAGTACTTTGAACTTAATGGAAAGAAAAAAGATAGCAAATGGTTGATTGCATCTCTTCTTGAAGCCATTTAAGTACAGGCCATTGCCCATTACACAGTTGCCAAGGCAGCATTAGCTGGCAGCAAGACAGATTAGGATCCCCTCTCTCGCCTTCCCTGGTAAAGATTAACCACATCACCTCACTTGTCTTCATCCTCAGAGCAGGCCAGAGCAAAAAAAGCTGCAGGTGTCTTCAGCACTTCTCCTGTTGCCTTCAGACCAGGCTGTAACGACAGCAGTGGGTTGCTTGGGCTCCCACAGGGGCTGGGCAACCTGACTCATGCAGATCTTTGAAAAATCCTGCTACACTTCCGTAAAAACAAGTTGTGTGCTAAAATTCCCCCAGAGTTCCTAAAGAGTAAAATTACCCAAAATTACCACATTACTGTTTTTTTAGGAGGATCTCATGCAGCATTGAGGCCTGACTCATGATGCTGAATGCTCCTGCTTGGCAGGACATAACACGTATGGGAACAACCAAAGACATGTACTTGATGGGTGGCCCAAGGTGATGCAGGAGTGCGTTTGCCTGGGACCTGATGTGAGGACATGGATAGGAACAAGGGTAGTGAATTTTAGCCACTACTAAAAATAAAACAAGTTGTCACACAGGTTACATGGCTCTCAATAATTCAGACCAAGTGGACAACAAAGTCACCATGGTGGAGCTTTAAAAGTAATAATGACATTATAGAAGAGTGGAGAGACAGCACATAGTGGACTTGGACTATAGGGACTTTGTGATCATAATCAAATCACTGCAACTTCCTTTCTCGTGTTCCCCCTGTAAGGTCAGCTTAATGCCTAATAATGTCACCTATCATTGACATTAATTACATTACTGCAGAAAATGTTGTAGCTGGCCATGAGAGTTCTCCTCCATGGCCCTGTGGAAGAATTGCACTAGCTTGCACTAGACTCCAGGTCACTAAGAGCAAAAATATGCAGGATCCAGGCAACAGGGAATAAAATAACTTTGTTCTGGAGCAGACAAAACATTTGGACTAAAGCTGATGCCTGGATATATATCAGAGCTTATCATTGGCAACAACAGTGAAGGTTTGAGCTTGTCAAACAGAAAGAGTAAGTGTGAATGCCCTTTCACATAAAAAGCTAAAAAATAGATTTATCTTGCTAATATTGGGTTGTACAGTTTATAAAAGACGTGACTTGGAACTGGTCTACTGGTCAGCAATGTCCTTTTGCTGTCTGTTCCGAAAGAAGGGCACAAAACATCCTTGCACTACTTTGCGTTTAAAAATAGCTAAATTCAGGGGACTAGTGAGAAGTCTTTTATTCCTCCACTACAGAAATATATGAAAAAAAAAAAAAAAAAAGAGGGGGAGCCAGAGAGAGATTTCTGGCTTGCATATAGGTTAATTACATGCTTAGCCACAGAAATCAGGTACTTTTATGTGTATCCAGCCAACCAGGAAGAGGCAGAAGAGGCAAAATTCTGCCTCATTCAGAAATAGAAAAATGACTTCCAAGTGGTACTTTCTTGGTCTGCTCCCAGTAATACTGAGATAAATAGGAGTTTGCTTTGCTAAAAAGAAAGAGTGCCACACTCATGGCCCCCAGAAAAGTGCATGCTACTTCCTCTGTCCTTCACATCCCCCAGATTCTCCATTCTAACCTCCTTGTTGTGTCCTCACCAGTGGGCAGCTGGGGGCTGGCGTCCAGGTGAGACGTGTCAGCTGTGGGCTGGAATGGAATGCCCTGAACACTTGCTTTCACTGGAGAAATTAATCTTCTCCTCCAAGCAGTTACTGATTTTAAGAAAACTAGGAATTAAGACTTTTCTCTGTCAAATGCAATTATAACTGCAGTGACCTCCAAAGTTAAAAGGAAAGACTAACCAAGAGAAAGGTTTCTTGTTTCCTTAGGAGACAGAGCTAAACAGGGATAAAATAACCAGTTTGCCTGCTCTTCAGAGGCAAGCTATCAAACATAGGCATTCATCATGAATTTTACTTATAAAAAGATGACGGTTCTTTTAAAAAGGTGGAAAAGAAATACATACATGCATGTGCATGTGTATGCATAAATGAGTCAGAACAAACGGTGGAATAGCTTCAAAACTGAGCTTAGACATGAAGACAAAGAAAAAGATTTCTGGAGGGAAGCTGAAAGCAAAGTCCTAGTTCTGACCTTTTCTGGATTTTATGAAAATGTTGATGCAGATCTAGATCTAGATTCAAAAGTCCTGCTTCAATAGTAAAGTCAAAGTGGTTCACAAAGCCTGACAATGCTGATGTGTAGAAAACCTCAGATTTCACCCCAGACAGAAGCTGGAAGTCACAGCACTAAAACCGTGACTGCTTCCTCATGACGACCTTCTTGGTCTGACAGTCACACTTGCACTTCCAGCCAATATTCACAGATCCTGACTCTCAGAAGCCAATACTTACTATCCCTCCTGAGAAAAAATCAGGTGTTTGTGAAACTGCCATGGCCCTGGGCCCTGTTCAGTTAAGCAATGTGTTATAAATGCCAGAGGTGTTTCAGGGTGTTGTTCAGTGAAGCAAGAGCTTCACCTCATCACAAGAATCGAGAGCTTGGTTGGTTAAAACAACCTCACAAGTATTGCAGGGTGAAAAGTTGAAGAAGGAGAGCTGTAAGACACTGCTTCCTTCTCTGGTGGCACCTTTTCAATGTTAGGTACATCTGCCCACACAAAAGGGGTTGTGACCGATCTCTTCCCACCCTGGGCTTTGACTCAGACTCTCCCTGCAGTGTGACACCTTTGAAGCTGCTGCCAGAGTTTCCACCTGAAGAGGCGTTGAACTGTCTTTGCTACTTCTTGTCATTATGAAATATCTTGAGGTGGGCCATTTTCAATCAAGCTTGAAAGCTATCTATTGCCTTGAAAAATGCTCTCCAGAGCAGCCATGCTTCCTGCCCCTTCACATCCCACCTCCGTGGCAGCCTGAAGAGGATGTTTGTGGGTAGCTTGTACCAGAGGTGTGTGTAGTCAGTGGGCTCACTTGCTGGGAAAGTTTGAGTGCAGGGGTCTCACATGCCCAGGAGACTGGTTTTCGCTGCACATTCCTCTGGGACCACTGTATCTGGCACATCCTGGGGAAGCCAGGGATGCTCTCTGGGCACGGTGGATATAACACCCTCCACACCCCCTTCCCTGAATGCTCAACCTTAACATTTCCCATGGTAACATACTTCAGCTCCATCTATCTTACTGATGTACCCAGTGAGCTCAAAATTATTGGTAGAAAGGAGTTAGCTTGGCTTACCCAGTTCTTTCTTTGTATTTGACTTATTCCCAGACCTACAAGACTGTTCTTTGTTTATCTACACATGCAGAGAGCCCTAGTACACAAACAGGAAAATGAGTAGGTGTGTGGTAAACAAGCTTCTGCATCGAACTGGCATTCCTAACTATTGTGTCAAGTCATTTCCCAATAGGAGGATAATGAAAAGTGGTGCATTAAAGTTAAAGAAAAAAATTAAGGTTAAGAAATCAAACCCTGAAAGAGGCAACATGATCTTTAAGGGTCCCTTCCAACCCATTCCATTCTGTGATTCTATGAATGTTGCCAGCTGAAGAGCAATGATAATCTCTGTGTTCTAGCTACATGTTGATGATGAACACTTCTCAGGGAAAGTAGAAAGATAAGTGTGACTGAATTATTTTTGCTGTGGGATCTCTGATTTGGGAGATTTCCTGGCACTTGAATGCTCTTTTTTTTTTTTTTTTTTAATCTTGAAGGTAGTTNATCTTGAAGGTAGTTGTTTACTTTTATTTTCCTGCTGTTTTAAAGGAAGAAAGGGGAGGAGCAACATCTGAACTATCTGGCACTCACAACATATATGTTCCATTGGCTTCATCTGATCACAAAGGTTACAAGCTCCACCAACTGCACCAAGGAGAGCCTGTAATTTTCTAAGTCAAATGAAGAGATCAGGTTTGCTGAACACGCAAAAATCTATCATCTTTGCAAATGGAACAATTAAACCTTTTGATCCACAGCTGTTTGGCTTGAAGTCTCTCAAAGGCAAGCTGATCTTCATTCTCTGTCCTGCCTTTTGCCAAGTGCTATCTTCAAAGGCATCTGAAGCCCAAAGGAACCTAAGTTCCCATGCCTTGGATCTTTACATGCTCAGGTCCACATGGTGGGATTTGTCCAATGTGGTGTTAGCTCTCAAACAGCAAGGTATGTAATCTAAGCTGGTTGTCCAGCTCTCCCTGTAACCAGCAGAGATACCTTTGAAGGTATCTACCAGGTAGGAGGACTGAACCATCTGTCTCCTTTCACTGACTGTGGGGGTAGCTGGAGAACTGGCTTCTACCTGATCCCCCACATTCATCAGGTGAGGTGAATTCTAACCAAAGGGCTGAATCCAGGATCTCAGGCACCACTAATGCAATTTAGATAATAGCAATAGAGGACCTGAGCCACAGTGATCCCACCCAAACATTTGGTATCTGAGGGGCTGTAGGCACCTATTTTTCCCCAGTACATATGTGCCTATTAACTGGGCCCAGAAGGTTACTATCTTGGTTGAACTGGCCAAATGGGCACCCATTTCACACACCCATGTGTGTCTTTGAACGTCAGCCCCTTGAGGGATGTGACCCAAGCTCATTTCACCCCATGATTTTATGCACAAGCACACATACATTTCTCTTCCAGGTCTTTTAAGGCATTATCATCAATTTATAACAAAGATCACACAGCATTTCTGTTGCCAGGAAAAGGCACACTGTTTACTTTTATGGCTATTTCAAATTTCTTTATAGAATTTCTTCATATATTTTTCTATATTCAAATTTCTTGAGGGAACAAAACTCATACTATTTGCTCTGCCGGACTATCTTTTTCTCAGTCAAACCTTATCAATAAACTGCATTCCCTCTTATTGGTCAATCCATAATCTCACAAATACTCAGCTCTCAGATATTCAGTGGCATGGCTTTAACAGAAGAGGTAGACTATCTCCATATCTCAGACTCACCTGCAGCTTTTATGATAAATCACCCATCTAGTCGATCAAGGGAAGCCAGTTGATGTAATCTTTTTGGATTTCAGTAAAGCTTTTGATATGGTTTCTCATAGAGTCCTACTGGACAAAATGTCCAGCATACAGCTAGATAAAAACATCATATGATGGGTGAACGATTGGCTGATGGGTAAGGTTCAAAGGCTTATGGTGAATGGGGTTACATCAGGCTGGTGGCCAGTCACCAGTGGGGTCTCCCAGGGCTCCATTTTAGGGCCAGTTCTTTTCAATGTTTTTATAAATGATTTGGATGTAGGACTAGAAGGTATTTTGAGTAAGTTTGCTGACAATACTAAACTGGAAGGAGCTGGTGACTCTGTTGAGGGTGGAAAGGCCTTGCAGAGAGATCTGGACAAATTGAAGAGCTGGGCAATCACCAACCATATGAAGTTTAACAAGAGCAAGTGCCGGGTCCTGCATCTGGGAAGGGGCAACCCTGGCTGTACGCACAGACTGGGGGACGAGACGCTGGAGAGCAGCCCCGCAGAGAGGGATCAGGGGTTTTGGTTGATAGCAAGCTGAACATGAGCCAGCAGTGTGCCCTGGCAGCCAGGAGGGCCAACCGTACCCTGGGGTGCATCAAGCACCGCATTGCTAGCCGGTCAAGGGAAGAGATTGTCTCACTCTGCTCTGCGCTGATGCGGCCTCACCTCGAGCACTGTGTGCGGT
>VXAA01000699.1:72901-99274 GCA_013399115.1 Anseranas semipalmata
GCTCTCGTTGCGAAGACGTCTGTCCTTCCGAACAACCACTGCGGGTATTGAGGCTCTGCGTCCCAGGACATGGCCAAACATCACTCGTTGGTGGGAAGTAGAGAATAACTTGTTTTTCTCTTTTCTCTGTGCTTGTGCACAGTCTTTGCTTGTATATATATATATGTATATATATATATATATTTGTTGTTGTTGTTTTCTTCCTCTCCTTTAATTAAACTATCCTTATCTCAACCCATGAGTTTTTTTTCCTTCTCCCCCTCTTCTTTTGAGGAGGGGGAGTGAGAGAGTGGTTGTGGTGGAGTTCAGCTGCCCAGCAGGTTTAACCCACCACAAATATCAGACCCTTCTCACAGACATCACAACACAAGATGGCACAAGTTTTAGGGTAGCGTCAAAAAATAGTATTGTGAGATTTTACATGGATTGGTGGTTCCCAAAATTTTTGGATGAAGAATCAATATTCATCCAAAGATATCAGACATTTTTATCATTTAAACTGCAGGAATTGTGGTTTCGCAGACCAGCTGTAGACCACCTAAGGTGGCTTTCCTCAGGTCTGTGTTCTGGCCACCGCTTTTGTTAACCCTACAGCATATAAAAATCTTTTTCTTTACTTTCTTATTTGAATAAGAGACAACATTTGCCCAAGGTACATATTGTGTGAGTATTATAAAGTTTTATTCATCCTTACATTGTGCAACTCTTTAGAAACAGGTGTTATATCCACATATAAAATATTTGAGTACTACCATTATTTCATACAAAGGACAGATTCAGAGAATGTTTTTAATGTGAGAGCTTAATATGCATACGTTTAGTATATACAAAGTAGAAGGTGAATGGAGGTTTATAGAAAACTGTTGCTTCCTCTAAGGGTTCAGGACATGAGAGTGGGAAGTGTAAAAAATGGAGCAAATGAGTATAAATGGAGCTAGCAGAGAGCAAGTGTAATCTTTATAGACACTCTCTGCTGTGGAATGCCGTAGGTATTTATTTCCAATTATATCAAGCAGCAAAGTTTGCACCATTTTGAAACAGTACTTAGATTACAGAACATTTGGAACAGCAAAGACCCTTGTGCTGTACCAAGAGCACTGTGGAACCCAGTAAGGTGCTTTCTCCTTGTTGTGACTCCCTGTAGACCATGGCAAGTCAAACACACTGAATTATGATAATTATAATACAATATGGCAGAAACAGCAAGTGCTGTAAAATTCTTTCTATCAGGCTGTTTCACTGGGACTCATTTTCTAAGTCTGCTGTTTAGGGCTGAAGGGCATGAAATATTTCAATTTCAAGATTTCAAAGGAAAAAATATTGCAGTAACACCACAGCTGTAAATATCCCAGCATGAACTTTCCTAGAGAGGTTAAAACATGTAGGGAGTGTTCATTCCAGAAAGTAACATGGCATTTCTGTCTCCCAGCTGGGACACAGATAATTGCTCTTGTAAGGTTGTAATCACAGTGAGACTGGGACCTAAAGATTTGCCTTGTGCTTGTCTTTTTCCAGCAATCAGCTAGTCACAAAGGGCCAGGATTGGTTAACTTTTGTGTACGTGTGCAGGAGAAGGTGAACACAGAAATGATTTTGTTCTTGCACTTATAACCATGGTTTGCCACAGCTGAAACTTTGGTATCCCCAAAGCCTGACCGCTGTTGGTCCTTGGTATTCTCTAAATGCAAAAAAAAACAAAAAAACAAAAAAAAAAAACATGGAATACCCCAGACTTTTTTTTTTGCATGGACTGTAGGATGTGGTTAGTGGAAAGGGCACCATCTAAAAGATAGTTCAGAATTTCGTTTAATTCTGCATTAGTAATATCATTGCTCAATCCTGTGGGAGTGCTACAGATCCTGTGCAAGCTCCTATTTCTATGTAGGGATATGCCTTAAGGGAGGACACCAGCTTTTCATCAAAGAATTCCATATTTGGATAGTGTTATTCTGCTGAAGCCAGTATAAGTAACGTTCTAACTATTAAGTAGAATTAGTAATGTACCTGGAAATTTTCACTTTTAATTGCCACCTTGAATACCCATATGGATGCCTAAATGGCCCAGTCTGGGAAAATGCTGAACAACCAGCAGTTCACATGGGATGAATGATGTGATCTAATTTGTGCTGTGAAATCAATTGCAACCTTGCAGTTCCAGTTACATCTGAAAAACACACAAGGACAAAGTACCGGGGCTCCTCCATTTTGCATCAGTATTTGAAGAAGTTCAGAAAGGTCATCTTCCTCGTGATGCTGGAAGTGACAATATTGCCATCTGGGACCAGGGGATAGGGTCATGAGAAGCAGCAGCTTCTAAGTTGCAGTGGCATTTCACTATCCCCAAAGTTAGGTGACTGATACTATTTAAAAGCCAATTCACAGGTCAGCAACACCATGGTAATGTGAGCTTTAGGTACGTGGAGAAGTGAGACAAGGGTGTGTTTTCCTTTGTTCTATTAATAAACACCAAATGGCTTTGAATTAAACATTTCCTCATACCGTGCAGCAATGCTGGGAAGAAGCTATGCTGCTGGCCAACCTTAAACATCAAAGTGAAGGTGTCTTAGCTTTAATTGGCAGGTAAAACAGACAGCAGGTGATGAGATGTTGCTTGCTTTGAAGATAACAATGAAAATCATAGCTCTTTGTGTTAAGTCAACACTCTCCACTTTATACCTCCCCATGACTCTGGTTGAGAAGTCAAAAAGGAAAGGTAGGAGCCTTCTGCTCTGACAGCTGCATCTGAACAGCGTCCTGTCCTCCTGCCCCTAGAAGACAAGGAAGATGCTGCATGATATTTGTTGGAACAACACGGAGGCAAATTCAGCTTTCCTGCCTCTGGCTTTGGGTTGCTGCAAAGAGATAAGTCATTTGTTTCCCCAGAGAGAAGAAATGCTATGTAATTTTATGTTTTATGACAGGAGGCTACTCTATACTTTCTTAAGAACACTGAGCTTAACTGAGAGACAACTTTGATCAATTAAACCTAGAGTGAGAGTTTTCAAAAACAGCTGAACAAAGCCAATCCCTGTATAGGCAATTTTCAGAAGAAATAACTAGTGATAATGAGTTATTAACATCATTGGCAGGATTAGCCATTGATTACAAGAGAATTAATGACTGACACAAAGTCAGTTAACCATGGAAAGCACATGCCCCTTATTTACTTCAGATTTAATGTATCTCATATCCAAAGAAAAATGCAATCAAAATTCTTTCTACTATTTAGGTATTTGATTTCAGCCTTCTGCAAGATTATTATGACAAGCAGGTAAATACTGCAGCTTCGAAGTAGGCTCACACATCTGAACTACTGTAATCCCCAAGACAGACAAGTTTCAGAGATTAGCAGGAGTTATCTTCAAAGGATAAACAAGGAAAATCACTGTCTAGAGGCACTGAACAGCACTTTTGCTGAACTAGTATTTTACTGCTCAAGACTGCTCTGAAAAGCAACCCTTTATTTTTTAGATTCTAGTTATATTGTAGAGAATAACTCAAAATGGAAGTCATAGATTTATGTTTTCAGACATAGTTTGTTCCATATCATCATGCACTTTTGCTACAGTGTTATTAGAGTTAATCATTGTACAGAAATTTTGGATGGACAACGTTTCCCAGTAACACATGTGCCCCATCAAGGATCTGCTGCAGTTCTTGTGAAGACAAGGTCAACATCTGCATTAATACCAGTTCAAGTGGAGTGTCTTATATTTAGTTCTTCTACTGCGTTCGTCACTGTAAGCACTAGTTGAACACTTGAGAAGTATTCTGGTACCTTATTACACTGAGGTTAACAGGAGAGAGGTATCTATATCTATTTTAGAAAAAGCTCCTGCAGGCAACATATGGGTACTTTTGAAAATGTTCTCTGGTCTTCACCTTGCGCAGACCCTCAGATCCCACATGCAGGCTTCCCACGTAGCTTCCACAAGCTCTGGTGGAGAGGTCAGATTACAAACGTGTGTAGTTAATTTACTTGCACAGTCTGCAGCACAGATAAATCTGTATCAGAGCCTGAAATGAGTGATGTTAAGTGATCACATTGTATTAGACTGTGCTGGAAAATTTAAACAAAAGTTTTCTAAAATGAAAAATGTATATTTATTTTGGTTTTTACTTTCCATTACAAATTTGTAATGATTTGCTAATTCTGTTTATTTTAACTGCTGGCTAAGTCCTTGAGACTGAAATACTCTGTGCAAGCCTGGAATAGTGAGAGCAGCAGCCCGAGCCTAAATCCTGACAATGTCCAGTAATTTACATGATTTATACTAGCTATGTGGCATTTACAGCACTTGTAAGAACACAAGGCTTGCTCCATGGTAACTTAAAACTGCCATTGACTTACAGTGGATCTATATGATCAGACCAAAGGTTGCTGTATAGAAAGTTATAGTGTAACTCATATTGAAACAAGCCAGAGATTAATGTTTCAAACACAGCAGGAAAAGATATATAAATGTAATTTCCATATAATTATGTCTTTTGCCAGACTGAGATGTCCAAAAAGAGTATCTTCAATGATATTTCATCTCTGCTCACTTACTGGTTTATTGTAACTAAAACTGAATGAAAATGAAAGCAATAGAAAACAAACAAACAAAACAAATGAAACAACACAAAACAACAAAACAATTTTGTGGTTGTTTTTAGAAATTAGCACTGTTCAAGAGCTTGCTTTGTCTGGTGATACCAACATACCTGAAAGTGATAATGTGTGGTTGTCACTTTCAAACAGCAGGTTCAGTTTTCAGTTTTGGTGAAATGCATCTTATGGTTTCTTGTACAAGGTTGGGCCCTGGAGAATTACACACGACTGCTGTACCTGATGACAGTCCTCTGGGGGCTCTTTTACAATTAGATACATTTTCAAATGAACCCAAACAAAGAAGTCAGGCAATTTGCTGATCTGCTGCAATGCCTTTCTTGATATAAATGGAACAGATGCCACCTTAGGGTCTGAGTTATATTAATTGCTTTATAAAGCATGCTTTTCTTCTTAAAATACACTCTCTGCATTGGCCTGCTGACCCTGGGAATTCAAACCTTATTATTCTGGTTTAAACACTTGCCAGTGCTGAGACAGTTAACAAAGCTAAAGCCTCTCCCAGCTGAACACCAGATTCCCTGGGGAATCCAATCAGGCTACTTTATTCTGGTCTTTTAAAAAGTCAGGTCAAATAGCTGTTTGAATTGTAATGATCTCCATGTGAATTCTGGTTTTGATAGCAATTGCTGATGTCCTCTTAACTTCCAGACAGACATACTAATCGCATTTCTTCTGACAGATGCAGTGCAATGCCACCACTGCTGCTTCTGATAAACTCTTACTCACACCCAAACTTTTACCTGGGTAAACTAAATAAATGTGATATCCATGAGCTGTGCTAGTTTGGTGGACCTGATACCTAGTCTCCTGAACAGTTACTAGAACCTTCAAGACTTGTGACTGGACAAGTGGTTAAAAGGTGTTGCCTACATCCAGAAAGCTGCAGTGTGGAAAGAGCCAGAAAGAGCTCTTGAGTCATTTCAGCTACAATTTCCCTAGGCGTAGTGTGATGAGCCATGTCACAGAAGGACCCCAGTATAGTTATAGCAATCCTAGAGGGCTTCTCAACAGTCTGTAGGGGTGAGAGGGGTAGGGGATTTGCCCCCCCCCCCCCCCCCCCCCCCCTNATTTTTTTTTTTTTTTTGTATTTATTATTGGATTATTTCTTATATCATTCCATCCTTCCCTTTCAGCCAGCCAAGTAATGGAGGATGAGTAGCGAGTGGATATTCAGAGCGTGACACTGTATTCACTCACTAGATCAAACCTACAGCCTTGAAAACATGAGTAATTTATTTAAGTCACTATGGTTATCCTTGTTCTCACCAGGGTTAAATTTTGTTCACTTTTTAAAAATTATCTAGCTGTCTGTTACAATATTTCCTTTGGCACTAGTCTCCATAGTAACATTGCACTAGAGGGACAGCTAATCATCTGCAAACAATGGGAATTGGTGCCTTTCTTTACTCAAGAAATTCTGCACATTAACTATAGTTTCAGAAATATTTTTAAAGGGTAAAAATAGATAAATGTTTCTCTTTCTGCCTGTTCAATGAGTTTGTACTTTGCCCAGATAATTTCTGAAAGAACTATTCTGTTATCTCTTCTAAGAAGCATTTTCACTAGGCCTGTTTGGCTGATTTTCACCCCAACTCTTTAGAAACAATGGAAATAAATATCTGCTTTAAATTAAGTAGTTGCTTATATGCTTTACTGAACCAGGTCTTAAATAAGATTGATCATGGTTAAAGGTCTACTGGAGGAAAGGGGCAGGAGTGTAGCACTGTAAGCTGGAGAGGAGCTGTGCATCCCAAAGAGGCCACCCCTCACCAGAAACTGGTGTGTAAAGAGTAACATATTGGTCCTTACTACACTGGGGACATTACTGCTGCTGGGATGTTTGCTGTACTCACCTGCTTGGAAGGAAGGATCCAGAGCACTCATGAGTTACTTGAAACAGCTGTGCCCAGTTGCATGCAGAGATTTGAAAGGCACTACCTTTACTGGTAATGAAATGCCTCATTTGAGGAACAGTGCTACCATTTTCCATGGTGTTCTGGAGAAAAAGTCTAGCCAAGAAGTAGAGTCTTACACTGAAACCATTGAGAATGTTGATAATAAATTCATCTAGGAATGTATATGCTGAATGTTTTCCTAACTCATGGTGCTCCAATACCTTACTTGGAGAGAATTCAGTGTAATTCAAGAAATGTGGAGACAGAGTGCAAAATATATTTTAATGTTCTGTTGTTTCATTTATAGTGACCTCATAGATGTTTAATGTGCTGAAGGACCATGAAAGCAAAAGTCCCATACAGAAGCATATCTCGAAAGGTTTTCTAAGACTGAGTCAGTGTCTTTTAAATGTCATTCCTGCTGCCAGGGTACATTGTCACTGGCACAGGAAGGACCCAAATGCTACATTCCCACCTCCCAGTGCAGTGCAGACATAACCCACATCTCCGAGATGGACTGTAGGCACTGGCTGGTGCCTTGTCATTTCTTCAGCCAATGCATATGCATGCTGCACCTGCCCATGCAGCCCTGGCCCTGGCAGACCATGCAGTTCAGAAAACTCAGATGTCCCTGATTCACTGTAATACATGACCCAGATATAGACAGGGTGGTAATCTCATCTTTTCAACTGGGGCTGTTGCATGCTGTTGTATGCCCCTATTTCCACCCACCAAAGGTCTGTAGCTCAGGATTCAAGGGTAGGAGGAGTGCAGTGCATACTGCCAGCCATCTGTGGTACAAGCTGTCCCTTGTCTCTTCCAGGGTTTTACACAAGAGTTTTGCTTATGCCACTGAGAGAGAGAGGAAAAAAAATAGTCTCCTGTCTTATTACTGGTGTACAGATGAATTTTGTCTTCTAAGTTAGTCAGTTTGGGAGCAGCAGAATAGTCTGGACACTCATTTTAGCAGTCATGGATTTCTGCCCTGAAGATTTTGTTCAAATTAAGGCAACTTATGGCTCACCCAGCTGTCTGTGCTGAATAATAGTGGCAGATGGAGAGAAGAAAATCTGGATTTTTCTGCTTTCAAGGAACCACAAAAGCTAATGAGGTAATGTTAATTGTTCTGTGGCTGCAGCTGAAAGAGGTCCCTGCACAGCAAGTACATTGCTTCCTCTTTCTCTTGAGGGTGAAGAGAACAGACTATGAAAGAAATGCAGCTGAGTCATTATGTTAGGGGGTGATAAATCAGATATTCTTGTGGAAAATTATATACCAGGGTACAAGGTTAAGGAACAATTTTACTTTTATTCCTCTCTATTAGAATAGGTAGTACCACTATAAGTGCTGCTGGAGTTAAGAAAATGGCTGACATTCAAAAAAATTCTTTTTTCAGATGACCTTAGTACATTTTAGGTTTTTTAAAAAGTAATTAATATATCTTCTCAGAGCATCAATGGCATAAAATCCAATTCTCTGCCAACTTTTCACTGCAGCAATTTATCTGTGAGGTGCAGTATTCTAGCCAAACACAGCAGTGAATGTTACTTCAGTGATTAAAATCTTCATTTCCTTAACCATTTTGCTGTTCCTGATTTTTACTGTGAGCACGTGAGAAGCAGGCCTTTACCTTCGCTAAGGATCAGACAAAACTTGTGATACGGTAAATAATTAAGACGGATGGGTATGGGTAAAGTAAAGTTTCATTCTACATTCCGTCATTTTCTGATCTCTTTGGAGGCATGGAGCTTTACAATGGATGAAGCTTTCACGATTAATAAGCGTTTTCTTTGTTGTTTCCTAAAGAGCCATTCATTAGGTTAACAAAACAACAGTTACCAGCTAATAAAGGTCCTCTCAGCTCAATTTGAGAGAAGGAAGGACATGCTAATGCCCCCAGGCAAAATGCCATTGAAACCGTAATGTCAGAACTGGTCACAAAGACTTTGACCTGTAATTGTGTCCAGAGAGTTCAAAAGCGTGAGAGTTTCCACGGGAGGAGCGGGGAGCAGATTTGCCGGCGCATTCAGCTCCTGCAATTAGGTTTTCAAAAGAACGAGCAGGCACCCACCAGCTCCCGACTGCTGGCAGCGGGAGCCTGTGAAGAGCATCCCTCCAACTGCTTCGGCCAGCAGGCGTTGAAGGTGAATTTTGGAAGCCCGAGGCCCGACCGCCCTTCTGACCTGCGCCTGCGGTGGGCCCCCCGCAGCTCCCCAGGGGATGAGGGGAAAACAAATTAGGGGTGGGAAAAGAGTAGCTCCTTCCTGCCTGCGTGCAACCGTAAAGAATAATGGCCCAGTACGTTTCGGTTTCCTCAGTGCTGAAGGTTATGTGGCATTTCTTATCATCTCGGGATTTAAGCCCTGAGGGCTAAGGCTAACGGTTCCCATGGAATAAGCACTGAATTTGCATTCAAAATTCAAACCAAACTGAACATTAAAAATATTTTAACACACGTTAGGCTAATGATCCTGAAGTCCTCCACCGTACACAATAAATTTCATCACGAAAATTCAGTCAATTCCAGCATAAAATATGGCATAACAACAATGCTATAGCAGATTTTATGAGTAAGTAAGTAAGTAAATAAATAAATAAATAAATAAAAACGGTCTGGAACATATGGGCAGAAGGGAGAATGAGAGAAACTGGTGCTCAATTATAGCTCAGCCTGAGGACTTCCACTTGCACTGCAGGTACCAAGCAAAATGACTTGAAGTAAGACATTAGTGCTACTTTTTGTGAAAGCTGATATATCCAAAAGCTGGCTTAGCCCCATGCAGAGATAATGGTCCAATATAAACTTCAAGAAGAGACACCTACCAAGCTACTTCCTGCAGTAAGAAAACTGATCCAACTGGGTCTGTATTTTACCACTGTTCTTTATACACGTTACTTATTTTGCTAAGCCTCTATCCCTGTATCCGTCATGTAAAACTAGAATTGATACAGATACATTAAACTTCACTTCTTGTGTTTGTGTTTTCTTTACCTTGCTAGTTGGACTCATGCTTCTCCTGTTGAAGAAGTGAGTTGTCAGAACTCCACATTTTCTTATGCAATTTGCAGCACTGAAGAAGGATCTGCTAAGCAGTTTCTTTCACCATGCTACTTACTGTCTCAGAGCTTGCTATGGATAAACCTGGCCTCCCAGCAGTCAGCTCTGGATGGGATACATTCTTGTCCTGCTGCTGCGTGTGGCATGCCGGGCTGGAGCAACCACAGCTCATCACAATAGCAGACTATTAGAGGAAGAAGCATTAAAAATACAAATCATAGTTCGTGTGGTTCTCCATCTGCAATGTTTCCAAGTCTTGCCATGGAAAATGTCATCATTCTCTCTTAGACTGACAGATGCTGCACAAAGACCACAGGCAGTCACCTTCTGATAGTCTCTTAAAATATTGGACAGTGTGGTGTCTGTTCTTTGTTCCTAGGTTTGTTAGTGTTGTGTCTCAGTAGCTACAGCTTAACAATCTACTAAGACAACAGATAGGAAGGTAAGATGTGTGTATTAATATTAAAAATTACAACATTTCTGAGTGTAGGGTATTACAGAATTGCAGCAAGGATTTGCATTTAACCAGGCGCTCTCTAGCTTGTATGAAAATCCTTTCTGTGGCTATGCATTTTGAAAGAACAAAATGCTGTCTTGGTGATGATGTGCACTAAAAAAGAAAAGGCTTAAATAATGAGAAGTCTCATATTTTCCATATCTGTCTTGGGAAGTGGTAAATGTGGTCATGCTCCAGCATGCTGCAGCACAGTCCATATGCAGAAGTCCTGACAATGAAAAGCTTGCATAAAACTTATATTCATAAATATTCTAAGTGCAAAACCAAACTTGGATGCATATTTCATTTTCCCACTAGGTTGTCTCCACTCTGAAATGCTCTGGAAGATTTTACCCTGCTTCTCTGCCCCACCGGTCCTTGCCTCTAACATACACACAAACGACTTTCATAGGATTTGTCTGCAATGAAAACAGAGCATATTTTATGCGGCGTGACAGATGGTGCTTGTGGAGACTGGACACGCAGGAGGTTCCTAATTAAACTTGAAACCTGGGAATGAGAAACGGCAGGCACAGTCTGGTAGGTGCCCAGAGAGTGGACACACTGGCAGGCTGCCTAACAACCTTTTTGAGTGTACCCTCACACCCATCCTCAGGGAACTCATAATGACAAGAGGCAGTTAATTTAAAGCTAATTGAGAAATCTCTTTCTAGCTTTCACACAATAAAGCAAGGTGTTAGACCTCAGCTGGCATTTGCACCCCAGCAGGAAGAAAATGGCCAGAATGGGGCTGCAAAAGCTGACACCTCATTCTCACTCCAGGCAGACAAAGCGACCAAACCCTTGAACTCCTGTGTTTCAGCAGCACCTCAGCCCATAAATAAGAACGGCCAAGTGTGGGGGATGCTTGTAGCTAGGAATAGAGTTGGATCCTGTAGCTCCATGAAGGATGTTTCTTCAGTGGGAAGCTTCTAGCTTTTCTATAGCAGACAATGATATATCAAAGACTACGCTTCCACCACAAGCAAGCAAATGCCTGACAATTCAAGGCAATAGAGAAGGTGGGATAGTCCCACTAGCCTACTACACACAACGAGCATTATATCCTGCAAAACAAACATCAGCCCCTCTGCTCTAAAGGCAGTCTCTGCAGTGATTGGTACCACTAGCAGCTGTTGGGGAGGTGAGGTCAGAATAAAGCACAACATCTGTAGAGCTGTGAGTGCTCATCTGTTTTTGGCTGCCCATGCATTGCTCACAACTGCTGCTTTGCTTTCCTGTGGAGCAGGTAGAGGTTATCAGCTACAGCTCCTGGCCTGCAGTGCTGACATCTGAATGTGGTGGTTTCACCTTGCTGGGCAGCTGAACTCCACCACAACCACTCTCTCACTCCCCCTCCTCAAAGGAAGAGAGGGAGAAAATACAATGGAAAAGGTCTCAAGGGTTATCTCAATAAGGACACAGGGATCACTCACCAATTACTGTCAAGGGCAAAACAGACTCAATGTAGGGAGATTAATATAATTTATTGCCTGTTACTAACACACTAGAACAGTGAGAAACTAAAAGCAAACTAAAACCATCTTTTCCCCATCCACCTGCTTCTACCTCCTCCAACTGAGCAGCACAGGGGAATGGGGAATGGGGGTTGTAGTCAGTCCATAATGCTTCATCTCTTCCTTTGCTCCAGTTAGGGGTCCCTCCCACAGGATGCCGTCCTTCCTGAACTGATCCTGCGTGGGCTTCCCACAGGCTGCAGCTCTTCCAGAACTGCTCCCATATGGGTCCGTACCACGGGGTCCATCACTCAGGACCAAACTGCTCCAACATGGTTCCCCCACGGGCGGCAGCTCCCGCCAGGCCTCCTGCTCCTGCGCGGGCTCCTCTCCATGGGCTGCAGCTCCGGCCCGGGGCCTGCTCCTGCGGGGGCTCCCATGGGCCGCAGCCTCCTTCAGGCCACATCCACCTGCTCCATGGGGGTTCCTCCATGGCTGCAGCGTGGAGATCTGCTCCGTGGGGTCCCCATGGGCTGCAGGGGGACGGCCTGCTCCACCATGGGCCTCTCCACGGGCTGCAGGGGAACTTCTGCTGCGGCGCCTGGAGCCCCTCCTGCCCTCCTTCTGCACNCGGCGGGTCCCTTTTGGAGCCGGCTGGAGCTGGCTCTGACCTGACCTGGGGCAGCTGCTGGGCTCTGCTCACAGAGGCCACCCCTGCAGCCCCCTGCTACCAAAACCTTGCCATGTGAAACCAACACACTCAGGTGGCTCTTAGGGCACTGAACATATTGGTCCCACTCTTCTGCAACACTACACTCCCAAGCTTCAGAGGGGGCTCACTCCTCAGCCTCCCACCAGAGACTAGCTTACCGGTTGAGCCTCTGGAAACCCAGGTCCTCAATGAAAGCTCAGCTAGGACAAGTGGCAGGAATCAAAGGGACAACTCAGGGACTGGTTCATGGAAGCTCCATAAGCTCCATGGAAACTCCTGAGCTAAGAAGAGAAAGTTGTTTAAAAGGCACATGGACATTTGCTCGTATTGTAGTTTAGGATCCTGTATGGACACACTATATCCTTCCTAGGTCTCTTGTTTGCCAGTGAATTTCTTTCTTGTTGGCCTTTCCTCAGTTTTGTCCACCACCAGCTCTCACCACTACATTGAACAAACTTTCTTTTTTCTTTTTTTTAGAATGAAGAAATCTTAAAAGATAGTAAATGTACTAGAATAATGTCCATATCCTGACAAATAGTTGGTTTCTTGGTTGCATATCTAAAAACTGATTTGACCAGAGGCTTCAACTTTCAGTGACACTAATGACTCCCAAACACATTTGCAGAAAGTGATACAAAAAGGACTTCTATTACAAGTTTTGGAAGGGATGGAAAATGTGAGCCATATCTCCGCCTCTGCCTGTGGAGCAGTGACAGCTGTTGAACCCTGGGAGTACTTGGACTGGAGTCATCAGCGCTTACTATAGCAGAGAAATTGCTCAGTATAAGTACTTCTCCTGTCCTGACTGAGAGTGTAGCCCCTTATTACACTGAAGTTGATTTAAGAGATCCCCACCTTTTTCTGCCTCTGGCTGCTCATTCCAATCCCCAAATAACACATGGTCACATTCCTTGTTGGGACAGTGAAACTGTGGGACCATGCTCTACACCAGGTCAGTGATTTGGGTGAACCTTGCAGCCCCCTTTTTGTTTGCTTGTTTTGGAAAACACAATGCAGAACAACACTTTAAGAGGAGGATTTTTCACTCTTTCTGAGCAAGCCAAAGCTTTCCAACTTGTAAGTGAGCCTCAGCTACTGCACACAGATAAAGGGACTGGAATTGTTCAAGCTCCATCTGCTTTCATTGGCTGCAGAGCTGCCCCTCTGCTTCCACTGAAGCTATAGTCTGGACACCAAGTGTTTTATAAACTGTGAAGAGTAATCCAAGAAGTAGGTGAAAGTACTCCCATCCTCGTTTTCCCCAGACTTATTCCTTGGCTAACATTGCAAGGTTATAGAATTATGGGTGTCCTATAAATACATATTACCACAGATATTCCTACAGAAGCGCACTGTAAAATAGGCAATGGCAATTTGTAATCTTTGTGAAATTGAGCGAGAGAGAGGAACAGTTTAAATTCTTGGAAGCTCGTAAATCCTTAAGAACATGATGAAGAGGATTTGCAACGTTAGTAGATTCATCAAATTCCTATTCTAACAGAGGAAAGTAAATTAGCCATGAAAGCAATATTGCAGACCTGAAAAAGATCCTGTCTCATCAGAGAGCTGTGGAAGTGAACAGCAAACTAATCTGCAGGGTGCAGAAAGTGTGAGATTAGTTCAGCAGAACAGGAAGATTTAATTAAAGACATATACAAACCAAATTGCAAAGCATGTATTAGTCTGCTTTTGAGGAGCTTGGGAAAGACAACCATTAGCAGAAGGTGGGAAAGAAGTCATGAAAGCTGGGGAACAGCAAGGGCTGTCAGTCATTGGCAATGCTGAGGGCTGATTGCTCCTCTAGGGAAGGCTGAGAGAGGGCGGAGGCAGTTTAGGGTGGAAAATGGCAATTGAGGTAAAGCAGTTTGTTCTTACCTGAATCTTAGGTTGATCACTGTCCCCATAGAGCCTACCCAGCTCTCTCAAGTCTGAAGGAAGTGACCCACAGGGGTGAGTAGCAGAATGTAGCAGAACACTTGGCTCCAAGAAGAGAAAACGATCAATGGTCATATTACTTTCTTAGCAACAGAAACGCGAGCTCATTTGTTTCAGCTCTCTCAAGAGCGGTATTTACTCCCTACAATAAAAGGAACTGATTTGTGCATTCAGAGAGCACAAAAAAATTAGCTGTTATTTCCACTAGGAATCTGTTTTTGCAGTGAATTAGCAATGATGACTTTCTGGACACTAATGTTATGACTGCTGTGACCGCATCACAACAATGTGCAAACATGGAATATGCAGGGGGTAGCAGTGCTTCATTTTGTGTAGTTTTACTAGTCAGATTTTACAATTCAGCAGGCCTCCTTCATTACGAGGAGCTCAGCTGTTTTCTGAAATTAATGGCGTCTTCAAGCCTTCCAGCTACAAGGCCCTGAGCAAATACCCTGCCACTGAGTGTTCCTCCAAATTTCCTGTGAGTAATGGGACAGCATGTGCCAGGTGAGCCACATTTTGGGGTGCAGTCCTTCTTGTCCCCTGCCAGATCTGCTGGTTGTTTAGTAGCAGGAATGGCCTGTAGGTCATCATGACTGTGGCCCTTCCAGAGAGCTGATGGGAAGCTCTCTGGAGGTTCAGCTCCCTGGAGGACACTGCTGTCCATTCCTGCATAGGAAGCAGTGTGTGGGAAGCTTCCTTGTGCAAATCCTTCCTTACTTTACAGTGAGTGACTAGCTAAGCTCTCTAATTTAGCTCAAATAGTTCTTCAGATTTTATTCTGTTTCAGGAAGAAAAGAACTAGTAGTTGCTGTGTTAGTGACAAAAGAAAATGCTTGGTGGTAGCCAAGACAGAAGTCTTTTTGGAGTGAAATGAGATGTCTTGTTTTAGAAACAAAAGCTCACAGCTATTTGCTTGAGCTGTGAAGAACAACCCACCCAGAAAGGAGAGCAGAGCATATAAATGCAATATAAAAAACATAATGACTATAGAAAATGAAATGTTGTATACCTGAGTCAAATTATTGAATATGAGTAGATGGACTGAATAGCTAACTGATGGGGAAATGAGCTGTGTTTTCTCTGCAGGAAAGCAAATTGGATTTCTGTACGTTTTCATTTTCCAAATGTGTTGGTCCCTAATAATCTTAGCTTACCCAATATATAAAAGGTTTTGTTCCCAATCTTTTATGTTAACTTGCTGGCACTGCTTTCAGTTCAATAGATTCCATTCATTTAAGCCTGGCAGGTCAAAATGGGTTGTATTTTGTCTGGCTGCCAGAGTTCACCGTAAGCTGATGCTAATAGTGTTTGTAAAATTGATGTGTCTTTGTGTATGTGCCTGAATGCAAATGAGATCAAGAAGAATAAATACACAGATAGATCAAAAAATGAAGGTTCTTTTTGAAAACATCTCAGAGGAAGCCAGAGGGAGTTTGTAGTGATGATTAACAACTTGAGGAGACAGTGCACCATGTGTCAAGCAGAGGAAATGTGGGAAGGGAGTAAAATTACAGCGTCAATCTCTGTAAGGAGCTGGCAAATATTGGGAAGGAGGAAAATTTATGCCAGCTCCGTGGGCATGGTCTGCCCAAAGGGCATCAGGAAATGCTGATTTCCTACCGGGCAAGTCCCAGCTACTCCGCTTAGGGCTGGCATCACGCCCAAGGGCAAGCAGCTTGTGCAGGGATGCAGCAGGTGCAAAGGCAGCAAGCTGTGCTCTGCTGGGCACAGAAATACGCACCAAACACTCAGATGAAGAATGTGTTTTGGTGCTCTATTCATCCTCTCCCTCCTCCTCCTGCTCCTTCTCTTTCAATCTGCCTGACACAGTCACCTCCAGCCTCAGGCTCGTCTCTCACACATCAAAACAAAGTCCTGCACCCAATAAGTTCAGTTTCAGCAGCTCCAGTGGCTCATGTGGTCGAAAATGTTTGAATTTCCTGTCAGTGTGGGTGCTGCCAGAAATTTTCTTTGGCTTTTTTTCTACACTGGTAATTAAGACAGCATGGTGGTTCTTTATAAAAAAGCTGCTTTCAAGACTCTCAGCAGATGAACAATAGAAATTGTACAGATGGTGCCCTGCAGATTTAAGTTCTTGCAGTGTTCATCAAAATATTCTAGGAATTCAAAGATATGTTCTGTCTATATATGGCTGTTTTCTATTTCCAGATGCTCCTGTGAAAATTTACAGACAAACAACAAATTATATTCCTAATAAACACTGATATAGGGTTATTTTTAAGGCTTTTTTTAACAATATGAAATCACCTTTTTGCTTATTCTAATGTTGCAATTTATTTTTTGTGTCACAGTTCAGAACTGAACCTTTTCTGATCAGAATACCTCAATTCAAATATCAGATGTTGTGCTACATTTTATCCACTGTCAGGTAGAAAGATTACTAAGAAGGCCAGCATGACACACACACACACACACACAAAAAAAATCATCAATAAAAACTGCCACTTCCTGTCATTAATAAGTTAAAAAGACATCAACTTTCCATCATTATGAAGGGAAAAGGAAACCTAGCTGAGGTTTTACAACAAGGCAGGCTCAGGTGCTATTCTGAAATGGCTGAAATATGTGTTTGGAAAGAGAAATTAATGCTCATACTAAAAGTCTGTGAGATAGGATGTAATAATGTCCTAAAATAGGAAAGGAAACCATTTCTGTTCCTCTTCAGTATATGGCACAATTTGTATGAGACTGCATGAGGTTGGTGTAGGTTAGAGATCAGACCTGAGGGTGAATTAAGACTAGAGCTTAGTCCTGTCAAAATTTCAAATTCTATGCTGTCAGATTTCATCCCAAAATAAAAATGCCAGGGAAACTGCTGAATCTGTGAGAACTCTACCATCTTGAGAAGCAGCAAGTCTTTTATGCTTTCTTCCTTTTTGGTCTGTATCTAAATGAGAGATATACAAAAAGATTAAACAGAAGCCATAAACTCGGGAATTTGTGACCCAATCCAGGTATATTGTCGTGGGGGGGTGGGGTGTAGACAGCAGGGAGAGGAACTGTGTGGAAAGAGTATTTGAAAAGTGGAATTCTGGACTCGCTTGCTAGAGAAAACTGTGACATCTGTGAAATTCAGAACCACATATGGATTTTCCCCATATTATATGTTTTCTGGCTGGTGTAGATCTAGGGTTGTGGATCCTTTTCAGTAAAGATGGCCTGTAATAGTACAAAATACTATGTAGGTATGGAGGTGCATGTGCTTATGCACATTTACTCATATAAAGAAAGAATAATAAAGGACATATAGACATTAATGGCATTACATATAGGATATGAATTTTAGACATATGTACAGCATAAATTACGCCTATTGCTTGCACTTTTAAAATATTCCCCTTCTTTATACAGTAATTCTAAAAAATATAACTCTTGGCTCTCGATACAGTGTATACCAGCAAAATGAACAAGGGTGTTGCTTGGAGCAGTGGAGAGGGAAAGGTCTCAAAAAATTAACAGCAAACTTCAGGTGGCTACACAGATATAATCATGGAGTTGTCACAGAGAGTATAGTCACAGAGACTATATTGTTGCTTACAAAAAAAATGGTATTTTTGCTCTTTATTTCCCACAACTTTTGATGTAGGCAGAACAATAACCTCCACACAACTAGATAATTGCCTTCGCCAAAAGCACTGAGGGCAATGTCATCTCCTAATGACACTCAACTGTCAGTTCATAGATGTTATCATAAAATTAATTAAGTTCCCTATGAGACACCCTTAATGTTAATTTTGATGGCTGTCTTATGATTGGCTGTTGAACTCCTTATTGTGTTGGTGTGATGAGGTGTCAGCCTGGCTACATGATGAGCACTTTTGCCATGGGCTAGCTGCCAATCTCCAAGACAAGGAGCTTTGAGAAGGTCAGGACCACCAAAGACTGCTGAGGGTGTGCTGCTCTTAGCTCCACCAAGAAAGGACTTCATTAGGATTAAATTAATATGTTTGCTGAATTTCTTTTCATGAGGTAGTTATCTAGTTGAGGATGTGCAAGTTCAGGAGACAGGCTGTCTGTTCTTACCCCTCAAAGGGATTAACACTGAAATATCATAGCCTGAAAACAAACAAACAAAACACACACACACAAACAGCCAGTGAATGAGGGAGAGGAGCACTGGTGAGAGCAGGTGGAGGCAGGAAGCCTTTTTCGCGCCCATTCAGCCCCTTAACCTAATTTCTCTGACGTGCAAAGTGCCTGCAGCTCCTTTTTTCTTCAATAGCAAGAGGCTCTGAAATGGAAAGGAAAGCAAGTAAATGTGGTTTTCCACATGTCAGGCATGGGGTATGGCTACACTGTGAAATGCAAGATGGCAGGACTGGCGCCAGGGAAGCCTGAGCTGCAGGGCAAGCACTGGGGCAGCGTTGGGCAGCACTACACGGTGCAGGCTAGCATCATCAGTCTGGGGGTCATCACATTACAACAAGCCCTAGCTTTTGGCAGGCGCTACCAGGCTGGGCTATTGCTGTGTGAACCTCACCCAAGCTGGTGTTTAAGCAAGAGCTCCAGTGCCTCTGTTGCTGGTGCAGCATCTACCTGTGCTCCCAGACACTGCCTGGCCCCAGCCCCCAGGGCTTCCAGTGGCCCAGGTGCAAGGTTACCTGCTGTGTGCTTAACATCCCTACAAATGGTCAATTGCAAATAGCAGAGTGTTAGGTCCAATTCTGTGGGGCTTCAGGACTACACATTAACAAGGTTAAACTGTTAGTTAAAAACTGTCCTGTGCTTTATATCTCAGCTTTGTATAGTGACTGGGGCCTGTTTAGCCTGGAGAAGAGGAGACTGAGAGGGGATCTTGTCAATGCGTACAAATATCTGAAGGGAGGGTGTCGAGAGGATGGGGCTGGATGGGGCTGGACTCTTTTCAGTGGTTCCCAGCGACAGGACAAGAGGCAACAGTCACAAATTGAAACACAGGAAGTTCTGGCTGAATATGAGAAAACATTTCTTTACTGTGAGGGTGACAGAGCACTAGCACAGGCTGCCTAGAGAGGCTGTGAAGTCTCCTTCTCTGGAGATATTCAAAGCCCACCTGGATGCCATTCTGTGCAACGTGCTCTGGGTGATCCTGCTTGGCAGGAGGTTGGACCAGATGATCTCCAGAGGTCCCTTCTAACCTCAACCACTCTGTGATCTTTGTGCTTTCCAGATTATAATTTCAAGCAGTTTCTTCACACATAATTCCCATTCTATCTAGCTATGACACATCCCACCATCAGGTTCCTTCACAGAATACTTCTTATGATCCTCATAAAAGTGGTGAAAATATTTGCTTTTTTGTACATACTCTGATTTTCCATTGCCAGCACAGCCCACTGGAAGTTTCTGAATGATCAGAAGACCACAGCCAGCCTAAAAGCCAAGAAGCAGGTGCCTACTTGATCATACAGTCTGCAGGACAAAGGTGAACAATAAAGTAACTGGCTGAGCAGTGGCTCACACTGGCCAGAAGATGCTTAGTAAACCTGGGGATAGTCTCAGCATTTCCAGTTTGAAATCAGGCTGTGGCAGAGCTGGATCCTGACAATGGCAGGCTGTGGGCTGGATCCTGACAATGCCCAGTGCTTCTCAGCACCTCCAGACACCCATTTTGATGGCTGTCAGCAGCCATTTTTTCCATGGATTTAGGCGGTTGGGCCTGATGAGTGGATGCAGAAGGCATCTGAGTGAGAGGCTGCAAGGAGTGCACAGGGGACTGCAGCAGAGGGGGAAGGTACATCACACCAGGTGGAGGGGATATGGCAGAAAAGACTTTGCTCATCACCAGGGAAGGAAACAAGGGCTGTGTTTGTGTGGGTGGGTGCAGGGGTGGGAGGCAACATGTCACACACATCCTGTGCCAGGAAGCTGTTTCATCCTCATCCCGGAGCAGCAAAATTTATTATTATTATTATTTTTTTCCTGTGGCTCAGAGGCCATCCCTGCCACTGCTAGTGCAATATAATTCAGCGACAGCAAGGTGAGAGTCAGGTCTAGCTATAACAACAGGACAACCAAATGTCATCTTTCCTTTATCAGTGCTACTCACATGTCAAAAAAGTTTATGACAGCTATTGGTCTCATTTGTGGGCAGGTGAGATGAGAGAGAGTTGGGGAGTTACTTTTGTAGTGATCCAAGCAGAAAGGAAAAGGACAGTTCCTTTGGATGCCCAATGTGGATGCCCTTGCCTAGTGTGCAGTGGTGGTAATGAACAGCATGGGCTCTCTATTCAGCCCTGCATTTTTGAACTTTGACTTTTCATTTCATGGAGAGTCTCTGCAGCTCATTTTTCCCTTTGGTATTTTGGCTTTTTTTTTTTTTTTTTTGGTTCCTAAAATTAGGATATTAATTGAAATCTGAATTATAATCTGATTGCAATCTAAACTGAATAGGGGAGCTGCAACTTTCCAGTTTTCTGCAATCATAAAATTACATGGCTGAGAGAGCTAAATCTAATTGTATTTTTTTTTTTTTATCTCTTCCTGCTTCTGCACTTGGTTTTATATTCTAATAAGCCCAAAGTCAGGAGGCATTTCTAGTCAAATAGATAGAATTTCATGTCTGATTATGGATGCATATTTGTAAGAAGAAATAATCTGGGAAACAACTGGGGTTGGAGAAGCATTTCTAAATGATATGTATCTAATTTCTCCCAGCTGATAGCATTTTCAACATTTCTTGGCTCTGTTAGATTTGTATTCAGCGTACAGCTTCAAACTCCAGTGGCCTAAGAGAATGCATTACTGTTCCTGCAGCAGAGCAGTAAAAATGTCAGCAATGGGTTTGATATTCAGTACGCTAAACAGTGCTTTGTGAGGAAGCCCAAGTGATGCTGGGCTTGTTCCAGGCACCGATTTCTGAATCGCGTAGTCTCCTGCCTGGTTTAAACACACAAGTAGTCCTACTAAGGTCATGGAGAAAAATGTGCTGGAGAAAATCTGTAGGAAGGCCTTCAGGAGTCTGGGCATAAGGGCTCATTTTTCAGCAGCTGCTGGATTTTGTTAGGTGTGAAAGACAGTCACTTTACAAAGACTCCCTTATGTGTGATATTGGTTTTACAGCCTGATTGTGGACTGGGTGATGTTGGTGACAAAATTCCTCTCGGTTTCACTAACAGTGGATGAAAATATTAGCTCCTCATCCAAAGTTCTTAGAAAAAGTTTTTGTTAGCATCAGCAGGTAGACCAAGATCTTTTTTGCCTTGGTCATTGTACCGAGGTGCCAATTTGGGCAGCTTAGTAACTCTTGTATCTTGTCTCTTGACTCTTCAAACATTAGAGATGGTGAGACGGGCGAGAAGGTTACTGAGCCTGCAGCTGAGACAAATCCCCCTCCATCAGTGCTTGTCTCTCTTGCCTGGGGTGGCTGGGACAGCTTTGTGTCTTGCTCAGACACCTTGGCTTATGGGCACAACACTAGGATGAGTGTGGATCTGACAGGGGAATCATCAGTTACACTTGCTATTGCGTCAGTGGAAGCTCAGAGAGTTTGATGATTTAGAAGGGATGTACAGAGTCCTCCTAGAAAAAGCTATGCTTAATTTCTACAGGGTGTACAGTGAGGATTACTCAGACAGGTTCTTCAACAATTTTTCTGTTATCAGGTTGGGGAAAAATTGCAATTGCCTACAAAAAATATGTTACCGTCAAGGAAAATTGTCAGTTCCATGTCACTTGTAAGCAAATTTGTTGTAGTCTGATTTTGCCACATTACAATGAACAAACAAACAAAAACAAAACAACAAACCTATTAAAAATAGATCTGTATAAAAATATTCTCATGGCACTGTCTGCATCAGGTGAGATCTTCCCTTGATGCAGACTACAAAGACACAGAGCTACCTGCTAGTGGAAACAGACCGTACTGTCAGAGCTGTTTCTTTCCCAAGCAAACCTGCTGGTGGTCACAGGCTCCAGCTTACCCCAATTGTTGTTCCACATGGCTCTAGATTGGCTGCTTTAGGCAAAGGTCACATTGTGGTATCAATTACTTGCTACTACCTGGAAAATTAAATTTCATGCCCTGCAGTAGGTCTGCTTTCTTCTCTGCTGTGATTGGCAACTGTTTCCCTGTTGGTAACTAGAATAGCTCATTTACTTGAAGTGATTAAAACCCAGAAACTCACTGATTTGGAAGGGCAGCTTCAGGTTGTAGGCATAACCCGGAGAGCTCTTGCACAGATGCATGCAGCTGAACAGAACAAAAGCTGCTTCTTGCCCTTTACAAGGCCTCTTCAGGAACTGTATTGTTTGTGATGTATGTCGTGTCAATCCTTGCCTTGTCGTCCCACTGATGTTTAGCTAACACACAGGGTATATTTCCTGCAGGTTAAAAATGTTTCCTGCAGGTACAAAATGAAAACCAGAGGAAATTAATGGGCTAAGAAAATGTCTAATTTTAGATAATAAGACATCAAAGTCTTGTTAATGTTACTTATCTTTTAATTTAAACACTTTTGCTTAAAGATCAATTGTCAAATCTTTTCTGTCTTTTAGAAGCCTCTTAGGAGCTTCTTAAACAGCTGGTTTGCATTTCAGCAGATCTTAACACTGTTTCCAAGATTCAGAAAGCTGGGTCTTCATTTATTATCAGAAATTATTTCCTTCCCAAAGGATGTATTATGTCATTGATTTTAAAGTGTAACTACTAATCAAAGTAAAGGGAAATTTTACTTCAAAATTCTTTATGTAATATAGGCAGTGACAGGGATTAAAAAATAGGTGCACAGGAGTGAGCGTGATCCTTCTCCATGTGTCTCAAAGATCTTGGTTTAAGTTTTTCCTTACTTGCTTCTTTGAGATATGAGGAACTGTTCCAGCCTCACGATAGCCAAGGATCTGCTTGCCATTTCTTGTTACTCTGCAGTCAGCCCACAGCTGGGAAGTATTGGCTCTGGCAATGCCACTGTGCTGTGACTAAGATATACCACCTCAAAAAATAACAGGATGAATAACAACACCATTTAAGCACAATGCATTAACCTGCATTAATTTACTTTAGATGGTCAAAGAACAGAGAGATAAAGGAAGTCCCAAAGTGTATTTGGCTTTTAAATCCTTGCTGCAGATTGTATCATATCTCACCAAAGATTTAAAGAAACAGACAATTTTTGTTTTCGCTGTAGGATGAAATCTCTTAGACTTCTTGCAAAGTGTGGGCTGACACTTTGGCAGTACTCTACTTCTCTAACATTTCATAAATGTCACCAAAGCAAATCCCTGCAAACCTGTGGGCATCTGCCGATCACTCTATGATGCTTCATCTTAACTTTTCTATCAGTTAATAAGGAAAACTCCAACAAAATTCTAGTAAGCAAGACTTTTTGAAAGAATCCAAACACAAACTATAAATTCAGCACTTTTCTGCTGCTGAGAATTTCTAGTACCATAAATCAAGCTTCACATCTGTAAATGGGTTCTTCAGAGTTCATTGGTTGTTCATCTAAGGGGAGGTTTCCAGTGGCACAGAGGGGATTTAGGTCCTCAGTAGGAGGTAGGTGCCCAATTCCCCTTTGTGCCTTTGAAAAATTTTCCCAATAATGTCTCTGATGGGGAGAATTGGGATAGCAGGCCTGATCGTATGCACTCTGCTGGGATATTCCAGGCACTTCCAATGTTTTTAACGTCCTAAGGAGAATTTCAAGTGGAAAAGGAATTCTTGATTTGTACATCCTAAATATTTAAAGAACAAGGATTGTGCTCATTACCAGGGGGAGGCAGCACAATACTTCAATAATTTCTTTCAATTGTAGTCCTGTTCAGAGTCTCCTATATCAAGAGCAGGTATTGACAGGCATCCTGTGGTTTTATTTTTTCCAGTCCTTCTTTCACTCTGTCTTTCTGCCCCCTCTTTCTAGCTGAAAGTCAAGACCCACAGCTGGAGGAAATAAAATGGTTATATTGCAGCACTTGAAAATTAGCATGGTTCAATTTCAGCTCAGAACTAATGGAGGTCTCTGCAGAAGGTATTGAAGCTCTTGCTCTGTGCGTCTGTTGCTCTTATAATGGAAAGAACATAAGCAGCTGTTGTACAAAAAAAAAAAAAAATCAGAAAAACCTACCTTCTACCTCTTCCCTGTATTCAGCAGCTAGCGTTCATCCTAGCATGGTAATGAAAGGTGATTCCATCTCCTCAGAATCACATTATCAAGTAACTTCAGGTTGTCCTTAATCACCTTATTATTTTTCTCTTTCAAAGTTTAGATTAAATGATTTAACAATGCCCATGTGATTTCCCTGTAAAAAAATGTGGAATTTGTGTCCATATGCTGTAAGTTAGGACACACCAGAGTGGGAAAGTTGAACACACTTGTTCCACTGCAGCAATAACAACAACCTCCCTGCCTTCCCCCTTCCCCTGCCCCTCGCCAAACTCTCTTCTCCAAAACCACATAACCATATGGCCAGGGTAATAAAACATCAAGGCCTCAGTCACAATAGCAGTCCAAATAAAAAAGCCAAGGTAGAAGCCTTCTCAAGGCTTAACCTTCATTTACAGCTGATCCCTGGAGTGTCTAGCTCTGCAGCTTTTAAATGCTGCTCATATCCCCCATAAAAAATGTTTCCTATTTAAATAATAAAAGATTTACTGCATGAACATCCTTCTCCCACACCCCTGGATTACACCTCTCCAGGGACAAAACACCGGCTGGGCTGGGAAGAACACCTGCCTTATTAATGCTGTTCGTCAAAGAGCAACAAGGTGGAGCCTGACAGTGTGCAAAAGCACAGCTCCTCTTTGTACCCGAAAGAGCCCCTGTAGAGCCAAGCAGACCTCAGCTAGGAGGAACAGGTGCTTCTGCCCCAAAATGCTGCTTTTCTGCTTTAGGGTAGCAGAAGAAGTCAGGGGAGTGGTGTCCCCTCTGAAGTCATCCTAGTGCCAGCAATGCCAGTTGAAAGCATCACCAGCACTGAGGAGGAGGGCTCATCCTCCCAGCCCAGGTACTCTGGATTGAGGATGCTCACTAGCATCCTGCAGCTGCACTGCCCTCTCCCCCAGGCAGGCCAGCAGCCTTCCCTGGCATGGACAGAAGTTGCTTTGTTAAGGCCAGACCTTACATCTGGTAGGCGCTAAGCCTGGTGAAGCACGTGTGGTGTCTGCCTTAGATGGTGTTTTGGGCCAGCCAGCATTTTCCTCTGGTACAGACGCCCTCTGTTATGGGTATGCTGATAGAGTTAAGTACCCCAGTGATTAAGACACCCAGGTGGCTAATACAACACAAAGACTTGTTTCAGGCTGCCTGCAGAGCAAAGGTGGACAATTATATTTTCAAGGTGTGCGTTGTATCAGTGGAGGCTAGAAATGGATGTTATATCCTAAACACTCATGAAAGCAAATATTATACCGTTGTTGTGCATCTGAAGGAACTAGGGTCCTATGCAGAGCATTTACAGCATCTTTGCTTTAATCCAGGTTTAAGCACAAAAGGGAACCTCAAAAAGTACCAGGAGGACTGTAGAAAATCTATGTTTTTAGATGTCAGTATGATTCTATCTCTACTGAGGCTTACTCACTACTGTTTTAAAAGACTAGTTTACTAAAAATGCATTTTAATGATCCAATGCCTTTTTTTTCCCATTGTATTGCTGATTATGTTATCCAGTCTACAAAATGCTCTGGAAATCTGTGACATGATTCAGTAAAAATCTAGCTTTAATTGCAAACTTATTTTGAAAACTTCCGGCAAAGAAGCTCACCAGTACAGTTATTATCTTCCCTCTCATTCCCTTTACTGTAGGCAGCTTCTGCTATTTTTGCACTGCAGTAGCATTTGCTGACATTTCCACGGGGATGTCATATATTAGGTAGCACTCCAAGCTTTGGTTAGCAACACACGATACATCTTGAAGCAGTTAAATTCCTCATGCCATTTTGGAGTTAAAATCCTGTTTCATTTAAAAGCTGGACTTCTGGTTGGTAACTTGTCTGGGATAGTGGGTGGCAGGTCACTGCAATTTGAAATGGCCAGGACAGGGTAGGAAACCATGAAAAATGAAGCAATTATACTGCAGGTCAAGGTTTGTTATGGGGTGGCATGGTTTCAATTTGGCACTGAAGCATGGCAACAAGGCTACTAGGCATGTTCATGTATTTTTGTTATCTGCCATTTGCAAGGAATATTTGTGGAAGGAGAAAGGAAGAATGTAGGAAACCAAAACAACTAGCTTGAAGAGCTAGCTGCTTACAAACCCTTTTTTTTTTTTT
>VXAA01000699.1:99302-120491 GCA_013399115.1 Anseranas semipalmata
TTAGGAAATCATTGTTAACCTAAAGATTGGAATAAAAGCCTCCATATGAAACTTTGAGAACAGTGTGCTGTTTGCCAAACTGTAGATCAAAGGTGCTTGAACTGATTTATACAATTTTTTTGGAAAATAAAAAATGCACATCTGGCTTGAGAACCAGTCTGCCAAATTTTAACCTAATGAACTTTGAAACCAGCCTCCTACTAGCAGTCCTCAAGACCCAGGTTTCTAGTAGAGGTGCTGGACAATCATTTATGGCCAAAAGGCACTTGTATAATGACAATGTTCTGTGCTAGCACCTAATTGACAGGCTCCTGATGCAGAGTGTTGTTTTGTGCTAAAGAAACTGTTTTTAATTTGTCCCCCATCATTTATCAGCTGGCACATGAAGTCTGGATGTTAAAATTCTATCGCGTCAGAACAAGCTTATGTATCCATAAGTACAGCTGTGGAACACACATCAACAGCAATCTGTTTGCACAGCACAGCTCTTCACTTATTGTCCCATTTCTTTTGCTTTATGATGCAGACCCAAAATTGGTTGAAAACTTAGAAGAAAGCTTTTGCTGAAGCTGGTGTTTGTTGGAAACACCCTTTTATTCTGTGTTTTCCTGATTGCCAGATGGGAGGAACTCCGACAGTCTGTAAGAAATAAAAGATCCCTGCTATGCTCAGCCCAGAAAGCTGAAACCCACAAAGCCAGACACTCACGAAGAAAGAAGTATTTCTTGCCATGACTATACTGCAAAGCATATTAAATAATCCCCTTTTAAAACATCCCTTACCATTTGAATCTCCTCTTGTGACTAGATTTCACAATGAAATGTAGTGGCAGCCATGGCAAAAGGAGTTTGGAAAAAGCTATTGACACTAGTTGATGCTTGCAAAAGTCCAACCAGCAGAGAAAGCATTTGTGTGCACAAAGTTCCTTTGCAATGAGGTAGGCAAAGATGTACATATGCAATCATCTAATTTGTGACCACCTCTCCCATGTACCAGTAAAGCTTCTTTGGAAATGTATTTAAAAGAAAACCACTTATCTCAACTCTGGCAGACTTCAAGTGTGAAGCTACTTAAGCCTCAGCAACATTTGTTTTGGACCCAAAGGAGTGATGGCACACGCACAGAATTGCTATTATTAAGTTATTACTTTTATTGCTTCTCTGCCATTATTAAGGTTGGAATAGTCTACCTCCTGGCTCATTTGTTATTAAAACTCTTTATTACTCCTACCTAATCATATTCCTGAATTTAGAGAAGTTAAAATTATCCCAATTCAGTTTAGGCATCTAGTTTGAGACATGATGACAAACACTTGAAACTCGTTTGATTGTATCTACTAGATTTCCACTGACTCTAAAGATCAGATCCCCTCAGTCAGATACTTTAATAGATTCTAGCTCACGTGCAGTTGTCCATATCTGGAGACATGGGTATGAATTGCATTCAAACGATTTCCATCCCCTGCCACTGCTACAGAAACCCACAGTGTATTGTCCTTGTGTTGATGGGAAGGATCCATCTCTGATAAATGGAGTTCTTGAGCACTTCCACCCTTCTCAGTGCCTCAGCACTGTAGTGATGAATTCCCTCAGAGATTCCGACCTTACTCTCTGTTGATAGACCCTATGTCTTAAGATGTAAGTGCTCACAGGCAGAAGGGCTGGGAAATGGGATAATAGTGCTTTCCTAGAAGCACTGTTCACTGAAATCATTGCACTTTGCTTCTGCAGACCATCAAGAGCTTGTTCATAGCATAACACAATGCTGCATTAGAGTAAGAGAAGCCAGGATGAAATACTGTAAAGAAAGCTAGAGTATTATTACACCTTGGTGTGTGTAATGCAGGCACACCATTCACATTTTATTACCACAGCCTTTGCAGGCACTGAGTATCGAAATGTGTCACAGACCTCTGCGCGGACATTACAGTATATTCTGGCAAATGGCCTGCTGGCCAGTTCCTGTTCAGGTGATGCTTTCCTCTGACATGGCTACCTTTACATCATCAAAAACAGAAAACAGACATCCAAGCAGCCAATGCATGAGTGTGGCAAAACTAGAGGGAGGCGCCTCTCATTCTCATCAGAGACTCTGTTTCTACTTTTTTTTTTTTTTTTGACCCAAAGGGGGAAATGAAGACAAAAAGAGAGTTAGGGAAAGGGGTCCAGAACATGTTACAGTTATACCATCCTGACTGTGGTAATATATTTATGGTAGTGATTTCCAGATTTTAAAAGGTTTCAGCAGAATTAATTCAGTTAAACAAATACTGGAACTTAAGCTAATGGCATTCCTGTACAAACCCCTTTTGTTAATCCATGTTGTTCTCTTTTATGAAACACTGTTGTCCCAATTCAGGTTTTGCATACCCCAGTGCTAACATTCACATTTTAAAATGTATTCTTTTTCCTTTAAATCAATTTTGAAACTTGCAACACAGCTGAGCGCCCTGGGCAGAGGCCTGTGAAAACATACTTTCCAAATCTCTATATGGGGCATAGATGTACAAATCTTGTTTACAGGTAATGGGATTTGTGCTTTCTCTTCTACACAAAGGAATACGCCTGGTAAATTATGTTCAATTTTTGTCGAGGCAAAACAACTGAGTTTCACGATCACTTAAAGTGACAATGATGCAACAGCAGGCTATAGTCAGAATAATTCAAATCCTTTACTTCTCTCTCCAGATATTTATATTAAAGATAAAAACATTTATCTCCTTTTATGAAAGTTATGATGTTGGTTGTGCACTAGTGTGTCAAATACATGTGAAAAGAAAAGAAGAAAAAATAAAAAAATATGTCCTAAAGAGAGAAAGAAAACAATTCTGTTGCAGGCATGTCCAGCTTAGGATAACTAACACATTAGTGTCATACAGCAGTATTTCCTTCTATATATACTGGCAGTCACTCTGATGAATGGCAATCTCTGTGTTTTGAGTATTGCTAGCTGTAAGATATTACTAGGCGAGACAGGGGGTGCTCATGTCAGGTATAAAACCTTTCTTGTTCTATACAGATCTACAAGACTGAGCTCCTTTCAACATCAGTCACTTAATAGATTTTATGTCTAATTTTCAGAGATATACATATATCATACAAATAAATATTGTAATAGGTATCACAGAAATCTGAAAGGCCATATCTTTCTACACAGTGCAGTGTATATCCTACAGGGTCAACTGAGGCTGAGTCCCAGTGTGCTCCTAGATGTACCAAAAATGTGTGGAACTTAGAGAATTTACTGTTCACCAACAGATAAAAGAGGCAGATCTTCTGTAGATGCAGACTAGTGGGAGACAGAGCAACAATAGTCTGAAAATCTACCTCCATAAGTACTCTGAGCACTATGAGAGAGAAAGACAGCAAGATGAGGGCTGGCAAAAGTGGTCGTCATTTTTAGAAACAATTATGAACAGCAGTAGCAAGCAGCAATAACATATTCTTCAAGGGAAAACTATTCCTATCTTTCAACAAATATTGCTTCTGAAGTTACTGAAATCAAGCATCTGCAACAACTGTGACCATCATTTTCCAACTAGTGCTGAACTAGTTCATGTCCACAGGGCATTGACCTGCTTAAAATCACCTCTATTTAGTCTTCTAGTCAAACTACCTCCTCAAAATGGAGACTACCAGCATAGCCAGAAAGCGTCTTGAGTGATCTGTCACTCTTTCAGTCCTCACCTTCTCCAGCCCGCACTCACAGTTGGGTCATTCCTATCCCTTGCTGTGTTGTGTCTGATCCAGACTGGAAGCCGTCCATGGTCCAGACCTGCCCCTTTTTAATTATCTGTAAAGCAACAGGCACACCTCTGGCTTTTTATCAACAGCAATTAGACTGCTGGATAAACTGACCATCTGGCATTTTAAAGTGTAACAAGAGATTTAGAGTTGGAAGTATACCATTTGCTTTTAGGCAGCCTCCTGCCTGAACTGCTGCTGATATCAACCTTAAAATTTACTATGACACCGTCTCACAGCAGAAGGCACTTATCGATGCTTTCCAGAGCTTTAGGTGGACTTGTGCCAGCCTGCCTTGGAGACACACACTTCCCTTAATGAATGTGCTGAGGCTGAGGTCTTTCTTACCCCAGGGTTGACTCTACAGGGTCATCACCCATCCCTTGCTTACAAGGAGCCCCTCAGCCTCCTGGTGTGGAGAGGTAAGAAATATTCTTGCATGTTCTTCTTGCAGTGTTTTGGAAGCCTGTCTATATGAGTTGCATGTGTGAATGACAGCTGGGGATGCAGAGTATATGGGGATAAAGAGCATGTCTCAGCCTTTTACTCTCACACCTACAGAGCATGGTGCCATTTCTTCATGTTTCAAATATCCTTGAAAAATATGGTCAGATGGAAATGTTCGCTGCTCTGCAAGGATGCACATGGCACTGGGAATACCTGCTTCAGGAAATTCCACCCTGTGTCTATAAACGAGCATCTCCCAAGATGAACTCCCCATAAATATCTGGAAAACGTCACCATTGACATACAGTTAAGTCAAGATGTGAACCTTGGCTGACCTGTTTGTGTAGTTCCCTGTAATCCCTCACTTCCTCACAAAGCTGGGTGAATGGTCTGAGAAACCCATGGATCTCTCAGTAAATCACAAATCCATTGGGTTGTGAGTTTGGGGGATTTGAGCTACAGATTTCAGGAAGTAGTGCAGAATAATGATGCTCTGGGATGTTTCATCATTTTCCACCCACAAAAGAGCTTGTACATGTTGTCTGTGACTTCCCCAGTGGATTTGAATTTCTTCCTTGGAAGGAACTGAACTAACTCACTGTTTAATTTTTGAGTGATATTAATTAAAATTGTATTTTAAATAATAGTGTTACTGATGTGAGAATTGCTATATCTCCAATAAAGAAATAGGCTGTCCATACAAATAAAAGTCAGATCTGTTTAAGAGATAATCCAGTAGATATATATTCTTGTATAAAACATGGTTATACCTTTTCATTCTGTCACCTGACACATCTTTTTCTATACTTGAAAGCTGCAGATGGCTGGCCTGATTTAAAGGATGTGGGATGTCCAGAAAGATATACAAGGCTGGATGTGCTGTGACACCCTGCACACATTATTGTCTGAAATATCCGCACACATTTAGTCCATGTTTACCTGCTGCTTGCATCCCAGGGCTCCAGGTACTCTGGTTGTTAAAGAACACAGCTGAACAGCTTTGCGGGTTTGTTAATACGCTGAGGCATTTTTTAGGCATATATTTGACAAAAACCAGGCAAAGAGAGTGTGAGAGTGTGTCCTTTCAAAAGATATCTAGAATTCCTTGAAGGAAGAGGACAGAGCAGAGAGTCTGAGCTAGTTTTAAATTAACTGGCTTGAAGCTGATAATAGCCTTGTCATGGCAGCTCGGAGCCCTGTGCAGGTTAATCTACCCTGCTAAAAAGCAATCAAGATGCATAACAATCATCTGAAATAGTATTTACCTTGAAAAAGGCTCTCTGAACTATTCTCATCTGTATCATTCTGGTCAATGGATGCTTTCCCACCACCTTCCGTAGAGCAGGGTCCATCAGTGTAAAGGCAACACTGGGGAAGGATTTGTTCCTTCAGTGCTTGCAGCTAATTAGAAAGGGTTTGCAGCAGCATTTCATGTACTGAGGCAGGGTTATTTCTGAGGAACAGCAACTGAGTGGTCCTGCCAAAATCACACATGTGCAGTGCTAGAATTGTCTGGGGCCTCCTCTATAGTTCAGGAGAGAGTAACACACACTATAAATGATGTGGAGAATAACAGATAGATGACAACTGACTGCAGAAACATAAAGGGAAGTGCTAAAGGAATATCTATCATGCTTCTCACTTAATGAGGTTATAACAAGAAGCAATGGATTTAAGATGCAGCTGGGAAAATCTATCATTATTATGGGCCAGCATTTACAAAGCTGGATGTTTAATGTTAGGGTCCTAAATCTACTTTCAGGTATTTAGAGAAAAATTGTTCAGGTTTTCAGAGGTGTTGAAAAGTTGCCTTCCCAGTCTTCCTTTTTTACTGCACCAAGCACAATTCAGCGTAATCAGAAAACCTTCAAAACCAGTAAAACCTTCTCTCCTAAAGACATTTCTCTCCCTTACACTGATAACAAGACTCATGTTCTGTCAACATTTTCTCACTGAAGTAACTTGAGTCCTTTTTAAACACCTGAGCCAATTTTTTTCTTGGATGGATTCTCTTGGCTTCCATGGCACTCTCCAACACAGGAGCACCACCTCTTGATGACACAACACCCTCCACTCTAGCTTTAAATTTCACTTTGAGATACACTGAAATTGAGGGCTGTAAAAATCCTTTTTTTATAAAGCTGCATCCTATAACCATGTGTGTATAATTAGTGTGTGATGCCAGATCATTAGGAACACTAAGCAAAAGCACAGGAAAGTTGGATTTTGTTGGGATGTGAGTAAGATCCATGGATGTATAAATGAAAAGGCATTCTGAGGTGAAACAAAAACAAACAAACAAACAAAATGCAAACATTCATCTAGTGTTTTTGCCTGATGTAAACACTGCTGGGCAGCCTTGGCTCCAGATCATACTGAGCAGGAAGACCTGTAAATAAAGAGCTGTGTTTTTTTTTTTTGTTTGTTTGTTTGTTTGTGCAAAAGGTAGACAACTCGCTACCTTAGACCTGCAGGGGCCACACTTCTCAGCTGAAAGGCCCCTCTTATCCTGCCTCAATCTGTGTTGTAACACAGAAGAAGTTGGTACCAGTATGTGTTTAAAATGACAAGATTTATTTGTAGTACATAGTATGAATAGGGGGAGTTGTCTGCAGAATTTATAAACTAGAGAGCACAGGTTTGATTTGCTTCTCAGAAAGTCCTGTCCCTGGTATAGCAAATTGCTCTGCTGCCCTTGTCACTCCTGCTAACCCTGAGAAAGGTGCCCACCACTGATTTATAGTCTGTGTGTTCTGGCCCTGCAGGCCAAGCACCTTCACCCTGGTGATGTTCTCCAGCTTGAATGCTTTTTAATTAAGAACCCTGGGAGGTCATTGCCCTCATCCCATGTATTCTCCTTCCTATGAGATTTTAGCAGACAAAGAGGAAAAGAAAGTTTGGAGAGGCTATCTCTTACAAGGGTTTACACAGTGCCTGTGATTTGTGTTTGAGCTCCTCTGGAAAGGGCTGAGGAGCATCCTACTCCCACTCCAGCCAGCCTCCATCTTCCCATGTGCCCCTGGCTCTGCTCTCCCTTTTGGAGAAAAGCAAACCAAGTAGCCAATGTTGTGCATGTGGCAAAAATGCTGGATTTGGGGAGCTTGTCAGATTGGGGTTAAATTCCTTTTTCTGCTTCTTATGTGACTCTGGGCCAGATATTCACAGTCTGAAGGTTTTTATGAGCTTGAAGATACACATCTCTGCTGAAAAAAATGCCTGGCTAGGGATTTCTGGATAATCTCACTGGGAAACTATCAGCCACTTTAGGGGCAGAAATGCCTTTTTAAATGCCAGTCTTTAAGTCTGTGTGCTTCAGTTCCTTTTACGAGGATAATTGCAGCAATGGTTGTAAAACCCTCAGACCTCCATAATGAGTGCCACAAAAATGGGAGCAGTCTAGCTTTGTTCCCTTACATGTGTAAGAAAGAGAGGAAGTATTTTTAATTATAATTGTGGACATGTTGAGTGTCCTTGCTGTAAAAGGGCCAATCTGTATGAAGGACTGGGAGGTTATACCAAGCAGAACAGGGATGAGGGCCCAGATCGTGAACCTAAGGCTCTGCAGCACTTTTGCAGACCCCATTTCCAAACACATGAGCAGTGCAAGGTGTGTTGTCAGCAACCATCTGACCATACATCACCTCTTCCAGAGGCAGGCAGTGGTGAGGTGCTCCTGTACCAGGAGCTTCCTGTCTCACTTGCCTGGAATTACTCCATAAGAGGCTGACAAAAAGTGCATCATCTTCCTCCCTCTGTCCCTGCAGAGTGTTGCAGCCTGCCTCTGCCAGCAGCTCCTGGCAGAGGCCAGCACTGATGATTAAGGCAATCAGCATGAGCTCAAGCACCTCATACCCATCCACGAGAAATCTGGTCGTACTGGCTGGATGTCTTCAGTCATTCATAACTTGTAGGCAATTCACTTTGCCATTCTGATGTTTAACTCCTCCTAAATAAGTACAAGGAAAGTCTTTGTGATAACCATGAAGTGCTCCAAAGCAAATGTTAAAGCAATTCTGCTTGTAGACTTAAACCATATTTTATTACTTATAATTACATTTTTATTAAAGGAATAAGTACCTGGTTTTAGTATCCTGTTCAGACTGGCCTTTCATTTTACCAGCCTCATTAATCGATTTTAATGAGTGCTATAAAAAAAAAAAATAAGAAAAGAAAATTCTATTTATAGAGATTAGTATAGACACAGAAAAAAAGTTAAGAAAACATATATGTACTTTGGCCTTCAATTAAGAAAATGTACTATCTTAAGCAACGTGCACATATTTACCACAAACACAAGAAGGACAAGCAAATGTTTATTGCTTCTATCAGCACTAATGCAGAGTCCCTTTGGTTATTTCTTTAATCCAAACAGCTTCCTGGTAGATCCAAGATGTGAGGCCTTTCTGTAACGACTTGGCAAGAGAAAGGGTCCAGAACTTCTCTGCAAACACAATTAAGTTGTCAAAGACAAGTCCCGTATTTGAATTAAAACTATAAATCTTTCATCTGCACCTACTCTACATCAAATAGCAGGAAAAGAGGCCCTCCCATCTAACAGTCTTAATTACCAGAGCTCTGCAGCCTTTAAGCATGACACAGCCAATGATAGCTGACCTTGTGCTCCAGCCCCTGAGTGGGATCAATGTGATAAATGAGAATCCTTGCCTGAAATATCACAGCAAAAGGATCAGTCTAAGATGGCAAATTAAGTGCCTAACACGCTGTTGGGGCTACACAAATATATAACAATGCTCTTTGCTTTGATCCACTTGTCCAGGAATAAGCAGTATGTTGAAGGTTTCAGTATAAACAAGTCAAGCTTTGCCTAGGAAAAACAGCCCTTGTCACATCCTTTCCCACAAAACTTCATGGAGGGGCAGTGGCTTTTCCCCTGTCCAGTGCCACTGCTAGTTCTGTTGCGCTTGGAATAGGAAAGACATTGGGTTTGATAGGATTTATGCTAAGACTCCCACATATTTCCCCATGGCCCAGAGTAGGCAAGATAACTGCAGATCTCCAGTGAGAACAGGAGTTATGAGGCTTCATTTCCTTTTCACAGTAAACAGGTATCAGGTGAGTCACACGATGTGGCAGCTGGATGCATGATTACCTTAGAGCGGCAGTTCCCACACTGTGTGGTGTGGGTGGTAAGTGGTCCTTGAGGTCTGTGGTGGGCTTTTCTCTTCAATTTTGAATGTTTCTGTCCCAGACTTGTGAATAAAAGTCACGGTGGTCCATGAGAAATGCTTACAGCAGTTTGTTGGCCCCAAACTTGGTGAATTAAAGTATTGAGGCAAGGTTGCATTTCCTGGGGTCATCTCTGAAACAATCACATTTTAAGATGGGCTGGCACTTCTGATACACTGATGTAACCTCTTTGTCCTTCTGAGACATTTCTGAAACTTGCTGTCTAATCACTATATTGACTGTTACTGAACATTTCCTTCCTGACCTTATTTTTATTTTCTCCTTAGATATTAAGGCTCCACAGAGTATTCTCTCCACTAATGGGTCTTGCTGGCTGTGTTATTAACTCTGGCATAGAGAAGATACCTTGCTGTTTGATTAGCAATATTAGCTATAAAGGAGGAGCTGCATATGCTCTTCAGAAGAACCTATCTAAGCATATTGAATCCACAGCACAAGATTACAGCACAGATCTATTTCGATCAAAAATACAGAAGAAGTACCTTGCCTTTCTTTGCCTTTCTTTGCCTTTCCTTGCCTTTCCTTCTTGCCTTGCCTTTTCTTTGCCTTTCTTTGCCTTTCCTTGCCTTTCCTTCTTGCCTTGCCTTTTCTTTGCCTTTCTTTGCCTTTCTTCTCTTCTGCAAAAACTCTTCACAGGAAAGATATCATGGATTTGCAGGTTTGGTATTGTCAAGCTGTAAAAATCTGGTTGTGAAAAAGTTCTGTAGCAAATGTTGCACTCTAGTACTGATTTCAAATACTATTTTTCTGAACAGGGTCCAGGTTTTCCAATATGTGAACACCAAATTTCTCAGCACAGAATATATCTGTGCAGATAAATCAGCTATGCTTAAATATTACAATCTTACCCTATTAGGTTTCTATGAAAAATAGAATACAGTATCTTGTACTATACAAAAATATGTATCTGTATATATATATACACACACATATATACTGGCATATATGTACTTGTCTTTCTATATTTATATTCATTACACTTTACAAAGAAAAAAGTCTGCATTTCATCTTATATGTGGTAGTGACTATACTTGCACAAAAGCAAAGTGAAATTCATGACAAATGCAAATTAAAGTAATGAGGAAAATAAAGAATTTTAACCCAAGAGAAAAATGATTCAATCTGCATGGCTGCCAAATCACACCCACAAGCACTACCCTCATGTCAAAAGGGAACTATTCAGCTTAAGAGCGGAGGGGTGGGGAGGAGGTGATGGTAAAGTCTATGCTGTCAGATCTGTGTCCATCACATATTTCTCAGGAGGTGCCTGTTCACCTGCTATGTGTTTAGGCAGTGGTGAGTGAGGGGTTGTTGGTTGCTCCAGAGCTGTCCTGGAGGTATCTCCTGATGGATGCTACGTCTCCACAGCCAGAGGTTAAAAGTGCAGGAGAGACTGTGAAATTCAAAGGATATAGCCAGACCTACTTGCTTTGAGGAAAAATGATGTGACTGCGTTTTAGGGCTATAGACAGACCAAGCTTTCCCCTCCAGTGCAATTAGTGGAGATGCTTCATTAGATTGACAAGCAGAAGGGTGTGGTGGGAATGAAAAACCTCTGATGGGAACATAGCCTTCCTGAATGCCTGGGAGGCCTGCCACTGACTTTATCAGAGACTGAATTTCACTCTGTGAGCTTATATTCTCTTGATACAGAACATGAATAATAAGGATGGGAATGGAGTCTGCTTAACAGCATATCGCCAAAAAGGGACACAATCCTATGATAAGCAATCCACTTCTGGCAGGAGAATAATTACTGTGGAATTTAAAACAGGAAGTTGTGTTATTAACTGCACATTTCAGAGCAACATTACAGTAAATACAATAAAAATACAGTATGGAATAAGTGGCCCAGATCCTCAGGATATAAATGAGGAGAAACTCAATTTACTCTAATGCCCCAGTAGAACAATATTGGTTTGTATTAACTCAAGTGATTGCTGTGTGACCTACCCATGCAGCGTTCACAGGACATAAAACTTCCCCTGCTAGGCACAGTCTCACTCTCATCTGTACTGTGAAGAATATTTTACACTTTGTCTTTCTGTAGGCTGCCCCCAGTGTTTAAGACTTGGGCCAAAACAGGTGAAGAAGAGTAACTCTGCTTTGAAAGCAACTAGCAAAGAAGTCCTTAGAGAGGGTGAACAGGTCTGTGAAGCTTTTCTGTATAAACAGGCCTCTAGCATTCCTCAAACTCAGTGTATGTGTACATTCTTGAGTGCACTTCTTGTCCACACTGCCCCTGCACACAGGTTAGCAGAGTCTACCAGTTGTGCATGGACACAATCAACTTTTAATTTGTATATGCAAATGATGCTGCTTGCGTACAAAAACAGTTACGAAAGGCAAGCTGAACTGCCTCGGGACCACATCCCCATGCACTCAGCTATGAGTTGAGATATCACAGTCAACTCCAGCAGAGCTTTCATGCCATGTCTTCACCCAGAACTAATTTGATGACAGGTGCATTATGAATATTTCTAGGGTTATGAATATGCATGAGTCTGTCTTTACAAATATTTGGAACTACCATATATACAAATCATTTTGCATTATGAGCGTTTCATGAGGATGAAAGTGTTCTCCAACATAAAGGAAATTTCTCTCCCAACTGTAGCTCTGAGCTCTCTAATGTGTTTTGCACAGTATACAGAAGTTTTTCACACAGACTGCTGGTGAGCTGTCATCCTCACTTTCTGTTTGCCTTAAGGAAAAATACTGATGTAGCTGTAATTATTAAGCTCATAATTGCTCCATAGGATATGAAAAATGTTAGTGTTAAAGCTGAGCACTAAAAAGTTACAGAGAGGACATGAGATAAGGAAATCTGAGAAGACTGCAGAAAGGGACTGGCACTCATAAAAGTGCAGACTTTGCTGCAGTATGACTGGTCTGTGCTCCTCTTTAGTTTCCACGTGAAAGAATATTATTAAGAAAGAAACTGGAGAAGGGCTAATTTGTCTGTTATTTCAACCCTCCCCTCCCCTGTGCAACCCCACACATGTTAAGCGTTTGAACAGGGGCCAGGACTTGAATCCAGGCACTCCTCCCTGGGCAGCACAAGATGAGCTGGAGGCTGTGCTGGTGGGGTGGTGGACCTCAGTTCCCCCCTTCTTCTCCCCTCCTCTGAGCAGCTGGCCAGGTGTCAGGCATCAGCCTTACCTCCAGTCTCACTGGCTGGCATGGTACAAGTAACAGGCTTGTGATAATCCAGCCCATGTAGGCTGAAACTTTGAGGGATCACCGATTGGTTTGTTTGGTGGGCGTGAGGTGCCAGTAACTTCCAGAGGCTGTGGGCAGCAGCAGAAATGAGAGCTGCAGAAATGGTTCAGGGTGTAGAAAAAGGATGCGCTACCACACATGGGATGAACAGCCCTGAGGAATTTAAAGCCCTGCACTAGAATATTGAAAGAAAAAATGCTAAAATACTGTGTCTGAAAGCTGAGATGTAGCTAGGCTATAGTTCAGGCTGTCTAGAAAGCCTTCAAAAGGCAGGTAGAGGATACCTTGGCTTATGTGAATAGCTGACATGCAGCATAGACACCCTGTCATTGGCTGTCATGACAGATGGAACAAGAGGAGGGTCTGGCCTATTTAAAGCATCCTATTTTCTGGGGGTAAAATGATTGGAATAAAGGTAAAAGCAATGATGACTTTCACAAACATCCAAGAAAACTCTTTGGAAGCAGGCAGTAGGAGGGAGAAGGGTTAAAATATAAACAGATCTTAGTTATCTTTTTCTTCAAACTGTCTGTTACTGAAATTGGAAACCCAGGCACACCATCACAAGGATATTACTGTGATGTTTCCATTTGGAACAGAAGGTAGAAGCTTTATAGAAGCAGGATTGTGTGCACACAATTTCCAGCTTATTCTGTATGCTCAGGAGATACTTAAAATTTGGCTGCACATCAGAAAAGCAGTCAGGCTGTACAAGAAAACCTTTTAAGTTTCACTCAGCACTGTATGTTGTTGCATACAGTGCCCTGGGAAGAGGTTTTATGAGAGCTACATACTTAGGAAAGCAAAGTTTGTGTCACCTCTTGTCTTTCCCTGCGATCATAGTGGAAAAGGCCTTGGCGACATGCTCCTCTCCTGGCTCCCCAAAATTGCAGATGTCCAACAGAGTCTGAGTGGGAAATTTTGAATTCAGCAATGAATTGACTCCAAGCCTTTCTTGGGCTTCTGCTTGACTTCTGATAGAGATAACATGTTTGAAAGAGTGTTGTATGCAAATTAGAAAATGCACTAGTGAGCCAAATGCAGCACTGGATGAGGCTCACTGATTTACTCTTTGTCACTCCAGCATCCACAGCTGCACCATGCAACCACAGGAACTACTCTGGCCAACAGAAAACTTAGCGAGTGAAGGGAAAATGACAAGTTACCTGGCTCTGCACTCAAAAAGATGAGTTACACCAGCAGCCTGGTTTGGCCTCTGTTCTTAGTGAGACCCATCTGTTCTGAGGAAGCTAAGAACATTTCAAGTAAAAGCATTTGTAATCTCAAAAACTCCTTTACACTTTTAGGGCAAAATGTCAGATTTTACTTTAACAGATCTCTGTCCCCAGGGTCAGAATTTGAGCCTACTTAAAGGACACTAGTCATCTCATACCAAATGCCCATAACTCAGTAATTTTTACCCAAAACAATTGATTAGATGCAATTGGATCCAGGTGGAATGAGCAGATCACCTGTGGTTTTCCTTTTCCATTACTTTTTGCTTATTGAATGTCTTTTAGAAAATAAAAAGTCATTTGGTACCTGAAAAATCCTTCAGTGACAGATGGTAGTTAGATTTGGGAATGGATGATAAAATTGTGATACAGTCTGTATTTCAGCTGGCTGTGCTTGAAATCTGCTCAAAGAATTATTTGTTTGTTTTCTGGTGTTACGTTAATCTGATTTACGGTATTATATTTCTAATAGCAGTTGGGTCTTGGATGCCACCTAAGCAATCAGATGTTATCTAATCAGAGCATGGTAGTCTCAACAGTCATACCAGTGTGCCAAGGAGTCTTGTCTGGTCTGCGAGAGTAAGTTCAGCAGATTGTCGCTCAAAGGTTTTCCATCAAGACATGAAGAATAAGGTTTCTTCGTTTTCTTCCCTAGGCAAAGCAGGAAGAAAGCAATACAGGAACATTGTAAAAGGTGAAAAGGAAATAGCTTATAAAAAGTAAAGGATGAGAAAATTGGAAATCACCAATCCCATCTGCTGGCCGTTCCCACCAAGGTCTCAGAACAGCTTCCAATGTTCTCGCTGGAGCTGGGTCTCATCTGACGCTGCTGAGGGCTACAGTAGTGGAGCTCTACAACACCTGGGCTTTACTATGGGAAACAGACTAACAGCAGCAGGAATTGAAACAGAGGAGCTACAGCAAACTGAAGTGCTTCTGGTAAAAACACAAAGTGTGGGCCCACGAAGGAGTCATTGCAGAGCAAATTAGAAGGTGAATTTTACAGCATATCTGCTGACCCACTGTAATTACTTGTGTGCTAGCTCCTACTCCTCAAATGTGAGGGAGGCATGCTTCTCTTCCACTGAAAGATAAGCAACCTGCAATTATCTGCCTTCCACCATGGGATAAAAGCCCACACATTGGCAGTTCCTGGGGGTGTTCTGGTGTTCTCTTCATGCACTCACTTCTTACCCGTATGACCTCTACACATGTCGGTACCCATAATCTACCCATACTCCTGTGCTGAGCTTTTAAGAATTCCAGTCTTGTGTAGAGTAAAATTACAGTTTCCAGCCTGTTTTACCCCCTCATTTAATTCTGAATTAACTAGTCCTTTAGCTGAGCATTAATGGAGTAAGGCAATCCTGGGCATACTCATTGAAGTAGGCAACTTTTAAACAATACCCTACTAGACACCACAAGGTACTGACCATTTCCCAGCCCTCGGCAGGCAAATTCATGTCAGCTCTCCAGAGGTCAGAAGCTAGAGACCCTTAAGCAAGCAGAGAAACCTTCTTTCTCAACAGGACAAGAGTTTTCATGGCCTCAGTGAGGGGATCAGAGGGGAGCTGTGCTTTCTGCAGGCCCTCTCAGGCGTCATCCCCTACCTTTCTGCCAAGTGGTACTGGCTGGTGGGTTAGTCAGATGAGAGTAAAGGTCTTTCTCTACTCTTAACGTAAGCCAATCTGCAGCTTCTATGGGTATGTCACCAGCCTGTGCTTCTTAGCTGCTTTCTTACCTGTCTTCTTTTTCCTCTGGCTGCCAAACAGAGGCAAAATAAACTTTAAGAGCAAGTATTTCCCTGTGAGGGAAAGGGAATGCTGTGTATTGAAAAAAAAAAGGTTCTTCCTCCTTTGTTGAGCAATGGCTAAACTCACAGCTTCTCTGTGGGTAAAAACAATCCTAAAGAAGGCTTTTACTTTTTCACTTGGAGCTACGTATAGCTTAGGTTAAACTACAATGACATAATCAAAGCAAGAAAGGATTGATTTCCACTAAGTATCTAGTCTCAGGAACTTGTTTGTAGCATACTATCAAATACAGGACACAAGGTGGGCTCATTACAACACCACAGGACACTTTCATGAAATCCAAAGATTGATAGTGAGGGACTTTTACTCAGAAATTTCTCATGTGCTCAGACTTCCCCCTCAACATGTGCCACATGCCTCACAAAAGCTCAGCATGTCCTAAAAATAACATTCAGTCATGAGGCAGAAAATTTGCTCATTTAAAACAAAAACATAGTTGAAAGTGATAAAGCAGCTTTCTAGAAGACAACACATTGCTCTTGCCCCAAATACATGTTCTTCTATGCATTGTGAGCCAAATCAAGATATCTTTACCTGGATTAGGCACAAGTGCCTCCTGAAAACTCATTTTAGGATTAATTTGATTACCTGCATTATTAACACTGTGACATCCCAAAGAAAATTAATACAAACTTTCCAGTTAGGGTTTGGCAGATCTGGAGTGTACGAGGGCTGAATAGCCCACTGTTGTCCCAAACTTAAACTCTGCAGTAGGTGCATAAATCTATCTCAAGCATCACACTAGCCGGAATGTCTTCACACCCTGGCTTTATCATCTAGACACCTCAACTGAGATAGATAACAGAATAGGTAAACTGGCTCTTTTAGTTTCCCTTTTTCTTCTATCAAAAGCCACTTTTTATTTGACAATGTCGTATTGCCAACAATGCACTTTTGGGGAACTGATTTCTATTTTGAATGAAGAAGTCAGGCTTGATTTCTAACAATTTTATTTTATTTTTCTTCCCCTCTCTCTCCTCTGACTCTTCTAATTCTGCTAATCTCTTTGTTTTAGCCATACCTCTTGGTGGGAAGAACTCTCAGGAGTCGTGCCTCTGGCTTGGGAACTTCTACTGCCCCCAGTTGTTATCCCAGAAAAACTCTGTGAAGATTTTTGCTGTACCCTGTTGTTCACTGCAGGATAAGAGAGTTTATAGCTTAATTACAGCTTCCAGGAGAAATTCTTTCAGTGTTGTCTAATTCCAATAGTGTTTCTGTGAGAGAGCTCCTACAATCATAGAATATGGACTAAGAAGAAAAAGATAATGAAAAACAAGCACTAAATCCTCACCTGGATCGCAAAGTGGTTTTAGCATCACACTGATATTTATGCTTACCACAAAAAAAACTTGAAAATTGGGACCTTAGTGTTGGCTCTCCTGCTGTGATGTTGTTATGTCACGACTGCCTGGGAGAATAAAACATGGAATTGAAAATTCAAGTTTTGTATAAAACTATGCTGTTACTTATCTTTCTGCATTTCAACATATTGCCTTGCCTGAGTGTGAAGGAAGAGGTATATTTTGCAGGAAAGGATTATATACATGTGTCCTCACAGTTTCATGGAAAGATAGGATTATCCACACATATAGGCATGGATAAATGATTTGCCTGGAAGCAAAGTCATTTAAAAGTGACGTGCTTAGTAGGATTCAAAATAGGCACACACATGGATTAGAGCGCTACATTTTTTCCATATGAGCAGTAAGGAAATATTGTTAGTTCTTCATCTTTTGAAAGAGATGAGTTTGCACTGGAGACTAAAGCTGAGATTTGAGAACTTGTGATCATTAAGAGTCTCATAGTGATCTATCATATGCAGAGCCTGGCTGAGCCAAAACCCTGCTATCAGCTTGAGTAGTTCACTTTAGACTACCGAAAATTCCCACTGCAGCTTCAAATTGAGGTGTTGGACATCCTTCTCCTCTCACATCACTTTGACTTCTCATTGTACTAGGCAAGAATGAAGAGAAACTTTTTTTTATTATTATTATTATTCTAGGTATGACTCCTTATATGGGATGAAGAGTCCTGATTTTTTTTTTTTTTTTATGTTATAAGTTTGTTTGTTTTGGAAAATCAAATGTCAAAGCAGGGAAATTTCACATCTGGATTTCACTATAGACAACGAATCAAGTTTCAGGGTGGCTCAGATACAAGGTTTTAGCTTTATAAGAGAGTGAGCATGTCATTGTAATATTTTTGCAAGAAATAGTGCCTTAACAATCTTGGAACTGGGAATAGTTTGATCCTTTTTAACCCAACTCATCAAAGCTTGGGTCAGTCTACAATTAGAATATGTTAAAGAACAGCAAGGACTATGGATGCGGTAAACCTGTAAATGATATGATTAAAGAGAGTAAGGTCAGAGTACAACACAGGAAAGGAAAAGTTACCTGAAATTCAGGGAACTTCTCTTCCAATTCAGATCTGGTGCCACGAACCTTATAAAAACTTGCTCTCTTTGTCCAGTAAATTGAGAAATAATGCCAGCTTATTTCACACCACAGCTACTTCTAGTCATGACTATTAAGTACCAAGATACATAACAACAACAACAAAAAAAAACAGTAAATTTTTCAGTGATCTGTTTCAGCTCTTTAGGAAACTTCAGTCTCATTTTGAGATTGAGATTAAAAAACGGAAAAAATCTTTTTTTGAAGTTCATCACAGCATACTGGCCTTATTCAAGGAGTTCTTTACTGCAAAATGACTGCCTTCCACAATTTATTTTTCAGGCTCAAATAGAAAATCCAAAACATCAAAAACATCATCAGGCCCTGAGATGGTCAATCCCTTAAGTGAATCTAAAAAAGCCAGGGATCACAGAGCAGTTGACTGTCCAGTTTAAAGTGAAGGATGCGATACTTCACAGCTCTTTCCAGATGTTCTTCTCCTTCATGGAGAGCTCATGTGCTAGTTGACATGTCTGTTTCCAAATAAGTTTTAACCAGCACCTTTAGGGGACAGCTTGTATCTGGAGAAGAAATAGACATCAATTTACTATGCCCAAATACAAAGCTCAAAATAATCAGTAATCTGAAGCTGCCAGCCAAACATTTAAATCTTTGTTGTTATCTGAGCAACTGTTTTCCTGTTTTTAGAGAATCATAGAATCACAGAATGCTTTGGGTAGAAAGGGACCTTAAAAATCATCTAGTTCCAACGCTCATGCCATGGGCAGGGATACCTTGCATTAGATCTGTGGTTCTAGTTTTACCCAAAGCCCCATCCAACCTGCCCTTGAACTCTTCCAGGGATGGGTCATCCACAAGTTCTCTGGGTAACCTGTTCCAGTGCCTCACCATCCTCATAGTGAAGAATTTCTTGCTTATATCTAATCTAAACCTACCCTTTTTAAGTTTAAGACCATTACCCCTTGTCCTGTCACTACACTCTCTGATAAAGAGTCCCTTCCCAACTTTTGTTAGGCTCCCTTTAAGCATTGGAAGGCTGCTATAAGGTCTCCCCTGAGCCTTCTCTTCTCTAGGCTAACCTCCCCCACCACCACCACCACCTTTCTCTGCCTTTCTTCAAAGGAGAAGTGCTCCAACCCTCTAATCAACTTCATGACCTTCCTCTGGATCCACTCTAACCAGTCCATGTCTTTCTTTTGCTGCAGGCCCCAGAGAAGAACACAGTACTGCAAGAGGTGTCTCACCAGAGAGGAGGAGAGGGGAAGAATCACCTCTCTCAACCTGCTAGCTACACTTCTTTTGATGCAGCCCAGGATACTGTTGGCTTTCTGGGCTGCAAGTGCACGTTACCGGCTCATAACAAGCTTTTCATCCACCAGTACCCACAAGTCCTCTCCACAGGGCTGCTCTCTATCCACTTAACACCCAGCCTGCAGTCACGGGTGAGATTGCCCCAACTCAGGTGCACTTGGCCTTGTTGAACTGCAAGTTGTTTGCATGGGCCCACCTCCTGAGCCCATCAAGGTCCTGCTGGCTGGCATCCTTTCTCTCCAGCGTGATGACCACACCACTTAGCTGTCATCTGACCACTTTGTCATCTGCAAACTTGCTGAGGGTACACTCAACCTCACTGTCCATGTCACCCACAAAGATGTTAAATAGTACTGGTCCCAGTACAGACACCTGAGGAACACCACTTGTCATCAGTTTCCACCTGGACATCGAGCGATTGACTGCAACTCAGAGTATGACCATCTGGACAATTCTGAGTGGTCCGTCCATCAAATCCATGTCTCTCCAATTTAGAGACAAGGATGTCATGTGGGACAGTGTCAAATGCTTTGCACAAGTCCAGGTAGGTGAAGTCAGTTGCTCTTCCCTCATCCACCAATGCAGTAACCGTCTTGTAGAAGGCCGCCAAATCTGTAAGGCACAATTTGTGCTTAGTGATGCCATGCTGGCATCACCAATCACTTCCTTATTTTCCATGTGCCTTAAGCATAGTTTCCAGGAAGATCTGCTCCATGATCTTCCTGGGCACAGAGGTGAGACTGACTAGCCTGTTGCTCCCTGGGTCTTTGTTTTTCCCCTTTTTAAAAAAGGGGGCTATGTTTCCTTTTTTCCAGTCAGTGGGAACATCACTGGACTGCCATGATTTCTCAGATTTGATGGATAGTGACTTAGCAACTTCATCCACCAGTTCCCTCAGGACCCATGGATGCATCTCATCAGATCCCATGGACTTGTGCACTTTCAGGTTCCTCAGATGGTCTCAAACCTGATATTGTCCTATAGTGGGCAGTTCTTCATTCTCCCAGTCCTTGCCTTTGCCTTCTGGGACTTTGGCTATGTGAGTTTTTGCCAGTGAAGCCTGAGGCAAAAAAGTCATTGTCTCATCCTTCTTCATATCCTGGGTAACCAGGTCTCCCATTTCCTTCCAGAGAGGGCCCACAATTTCCCTACTCTTCCTTTTGTCACTGACATACCTGTAGAAGCTTTTCCTCTCGTCTTAAATGTCCCTGGCCAAATTTAACTCCAACAGGGCTTCAGCTTTCCTAACCTAATCCCTGGCTGCTCAGACAATTTCTCTGTATTCCTCCCTTGCTTCCACCCTCTGTAGCCCGCCTTTTTCTGCTTGGGTTGTCCAGGAGCTCCTGGCATTTTTGCCTGACTTCCTCTTGGGATGCATCACTCCTGAACTTGGAGGAAGTGATCCTTGAATATTAACCAGTTTTCTTGGGTCCCTCTTCCCTGTGCTTTATTCCACAGTATTCTACCAAGCAGATCCTTGAAGATGCCAAAGTCTGCTCTCCCAAAGTCCAGGGCTGTGAACTTGCTGTGCACCCTCCTCACTGCCCTAAGGATCTTAAGCTCATTACAATGGTCACTGCAGCCAAGTTTGCCTTTGAGCTTCACATTCCCCACAAGCTCCTCCTTGTTAGTGAGAACGAGGTCCAGCATGACAGCTCTCCTCATTGGCTCCTCTAACATTAGAAGAAGGAAGTTATCATCAACACATTCAAGGAACTTTCTGGATTGCTTATACCCTGTTGTTTGATACCGCCAAGAGACATCAGGATATTTGAAGTCACTCATTAAGAAC
>VXAA01000700.1:0-46875 GCA_013399115.1 Anseranas semipalmata
CACCTCCTCGGGGCGGACCAGCGGCGTTGCGCCGGGCGGTAAAGGCAGGCCTCCCGTGTGGCCGGCACTTGTCCGAGCCGAGCTCAGCCTGCCTTCCCGGAGCGTGCGGCCACCGTCGGTACCGCCCTCAGCATCTCCGTAACCAGGAACTTCTGAGTGCCTGGTTCTTGTGGCGAGCTGAAGGAGAGCTTGTTACTGAATCTCACGGCGCGCGTCAGCAGGACCGTGTGGTAGGGCAGTGCTGGATCCTTGGAACCAGCGTTGGAGAAGTCAGAAGCACAGAATCACATAGGTTGGAAAAGAGCTCCAAGATCATCAAGTCCAAGTGTTAACCTAGCACTGCCAAGTCCACCACTAAGCCATGTCCCTAAGCACATCTACACATCTTTTGAAGACCTCCAGGGACGGTGACTCAACCACTTCCCTGGGCAGCCTGTTCCAATGCCTCACAACCCCTTTAGTGAAGAAATTTTTCCTAATATCCAACCTAAACCTCCCCTGGTGCAACTTAAGGCCATTTCCACTCATCCTATCACCTGGCACGTGGGAGAAGAGACCAATCCCCACCTCGCTACAGCCTCCTTTCAGGTACCTGTAGAGAGCAATCAGGTCGCCCCTGAGCCTCCTCTTCTCCAGGCTAAACAAACCCAGCTCCCTCAGCCGCTCCTCATAAGACTTGTTCTCCAGACCCCTCACCAGCTTCGTTGCCCTTCTCTGGACACGCTCCAGCACCTCGATGTCCTTCCTGTAGTGAGGGGCCCAAAACTGAACACAGTACTCGAGGTGCGGCCTCACTAGAGCCGAGTACAGGGGGACAATCNGCCACCTGAGCACACTGCTGGCTCATATTCAGCCGACTATCAACCAATACTCCCAGGTCCTTCTCTGCCAGGCAGCTTTCCAGCCACTCATCCCCCAGCCTGTAGCGCTGCTTAGGGTTGTTGTGCCCCAAGTGCAGGACCCGGCCCTTGGCCTTGTTGAACTTCATACAGTTGGCCTCGGCCCATCGGTCCAGCCTATCCGGATGCTACCACAGAGCCTTCCTGCCCTCGAGCAGATCAATATTCCTGCCCAACTTGGTGTCATGTGCAACTCGACAGACATTTTTCTGCGATGTTTCTTAGAAAAACAATTAAGAACAAGGTGCTATTTCTGAAAGGTATCTGTTTCACAATACGTACTCACGTAGTGCATACAAAGAAGAAAATGTTAAATAATGGTTGTTTTGTGTAAGTCTTTATGAGATAGATCTGAAAGCAGAAATATGTTAAACATTTCATCACATCTCTAGTAAAGCACAGGCAAAGTTGGTTGAAACTAGCATTTTTTTTCTGGAAAAAAAGGTTAAGTCCTGCAAGCTCTCAAAAGGTACAGGATTTATTTTTAAATTGTGCATGCCTTTGTCATGGGTACTGTTGTCTACAAAACTCATGCTTGTTTTGGCAAGCAATGACAAAAATTATCATCTTAGCAATAGCTGGACTGTGTTTGGTCTCCGGGGGAGTGACCACTTACTTCAACAGCCACCTTTGTGCTGTTAGGTGTCACATCAAGCACTGTGCTTATGAGGCTTGCTGATGGAACATATTAGCTGTAGGTAATTCAGCTCCTGAATTGCTACTTGAGATTAACTGGGTGATGACAGACAGCTATCTCCTCGATCTGCTTGCAGTGCAACTCAAGTTCCTGGATGACATGTGCTTGTCTGTGTTACTGAGAATGATTTTATTACTTCAGGTACTTCAAAATCCACAAGTGCTACAGAGTTATTAGAGAACGGTTTTCCAGAAAATAGCTGTAGAGCTTTCATCTTCTCAACCTGTTAAAGAAATGTATTTCTTTCACAGAATAGACATGTCACCTGTCTGTCCAGTATCGAGGAACTAGCTGTTAGCTCCAGCTGTTCAAACAAACAATATCTTCATTGGAGAAACTTATGAATAACTTGCTGATAGGATGACAAATTAATTGTGTACTTTCTGAAGAGTGCTTTCAGCCCAGAGTTCTTTGATACTGCAGATTACAGCCTTATTTCCAGTTTGTCTTAATGAATGCTTGTTCTAGTTGCCGGTTGTGGTAGTGTGCAAAATTAGGTCATCAGTCTTTTATCGTATTCTGGTCTCCAGTGAGAGATTACTGTATAGTTAGTTGTCCACTGCAAAGTGATGCTTGGATGCCACAATTAGCTCCACTGATGCCAAGTGAAACGATTCTCTGCAATGTTGCAGATGCAATCCAATAGCATGTTCTGCCTTAAAACAAATGGAGAGAAATGTTTTCTGCTGCATATAGCCTCTAAGTTGAACTCTGAAGAGTGCAGAAAAAGACGGTGTGGATGTTAGTCCGTATGGACTTAATATATGAGCAATGAGTGGGTGGCTAGTGAGATAACGAAGTGCCCATGCTGTACAGTTAAAATATTTGAAACGTTATGTGGAAAAAATAATAATAACTTTAAAATATTTCAGTAATTTATAGGAATTTTTTCCTACTGTAGACCACAATAATTTTGTGCTTAACTCTGTTTTTGGGGTCTGAGGTGTTGTGTTTTTTCTTTCTTTCTTTATATATATATATATTTTAATCCTTGTTAAATCTGATTTTATCTAGTATTCTTTGTAAATTTTCACATGGATGATGAATGCCTACCCTTGGGGAGTCCTGGAAGTAGTAGAACAGACTGTAAATTCTCGAGGTTTGTTCTCACTTATTTTTGCTGATTTATTTTTTTTTTGTTCTCTCACAGAAAATTACACTAATGAAACTGTAGTCAAAAAATGTATCTGCTAACATGCAGAAACAGCACAGTTTGAAATAGATAAAAAGTATTACATTGTCTGATCTCTCTTCTTGAAACTCTAATGAAAATCTGAAGACAGAAAGAGGCTATTGCTCTTATGTAAGCTTGCCTAATGTTACATATAGGAAAATAATATGTGAAATACGATGTTTTTTCCAGTAGTTATTTTCAAAACAAACACCATCTTCAAAAATAGAAAACAGTGAATTTCCTTAATTAAAAACTATACAGACTAGTATTTATCAGAACTTTTATATCCATCTCCCGTTTTGTTCTGAGTTAAAGCATTTTCTCTTATCTTTTTGAGTTTTTACTGTGATGCAGATGCCAGAAAAGTGTTTGTACCTGTTTTAAATGTACAACTCTTTGAAAGGTGAAATTTCATATAAAGTAAGCCATTGGTCTTGCATTCCTTGAGACTGTACCTGTTCTTTACACTTTGGAGTTGATGGTCAGAGGTCTCCATCTGTTTCCATGTGGCAGCTCCAATGAAGCAATTGTGGTGTTTTGCTTACTTGAATAAAACTAACTGTTCAGTAATAAGAGAAAGCAATTACCTTGATTCACTGTTGGGCATATCTGGTGATCTTTGGTTATGATTCAGCAGGAGCAAAATGATTGTTCAGTTGAATATTTTCTGTTGAAGAGGTAATATCTCAGTAAACAATCCTTTTCCAGATTTCTCATCTGAAACAGAAGAATTACAGTAAAACCCACAGTGCAGTTCCATACTTAATGTCATATAATAGTGCCTGGTGACTCCAGCAGCAACCAAGACTCCATTCTGCCAAATGAGGCTTTTTCAAAGTATGGCCTGTAAAGCAGTTTTTATAGGCTGCTGGTGCTGGTAGGATGCAAATAAGTTACATCAGGGTTACAAGCAATGATGTGTCAGCTTTTTTACTGTGGATTCTCATTTATGAACTATTTTCACTCGATAAGGTAATATAAAGTAACTTGATACGACAGTCCATTGCCTGTATGCATTTGAGAAAGGAATTTGTATGCTGGCATTTATTACGCAGAGACTGACATTGTAATTTGTACACATTTTTACATTGTAGAATGCTAATCACTTTACCAGTCCCTACTTTAAAATAAATTCACAGAGATGTGGTGTGGATAAACCTTTATAAAGAGCAAAGGCATGAAGAATCAGTTCTATTTTTACAGAAATATGTACCAGTGCACAAGTCTGCATGAGGATTCTGACCAACTCCTTTTCATCTTTTACCTTATCATCCCTGTCGAATGCTTCATGTTAGGACCCTGAGGGAGAAATAACTCTGAAAAAATTAGAGCTTAGAATGTGTTGAGCCATAGGAAGGAAGTAATTTTATGAAGAAGTGCAATTGTCTTTTACATGGCTTTTTTTTTTTTTTTTTTTGTGAGTAATCTATTTTACATTGGTCTAATGAGAGCTTCTCAATTCTTTATTTTCCATACCTGTGTAAACTCAGCAGCATTTGAGTAATACAACTTCAAGATCACAAATTATGAATTACTGCAGGCAATAATCTGGTAAAATAATGTTTACATACTATTTTTCTCTGTTTGATTGCAGGATGGGCGTTTGACATTTTATCCAGGAAATCAGACTGTGGATTTGCCTTCTGTAAATTTTATGAAAAGACATGGCACTGTCTTTCTCAATGCCTATACCAATTCTCCAATTTGTTGTCCTTCCCGCGCAGGTAGGGCCAAGGAAAACGTCAGATAAAAGAAAATGATAAATGCTTGTCCATGTCAATTTAAATGTATGGTAATTATTGGAAATTTCAAAGGCTTGAATTCAGGGGCTTTTGCTTTGTTGTTTTTTTGTTGTTGTTTGTTCGTTTTTTCAGTAAAACCAATTTCTTTTTGATTTGTGTCTGAAGTTTATATGGTATTCTGATGTTTGATCCATTTCTCTTTTCTGTTGCTTGTGCTTCTTCCTTTCATTTTTTTTGTTCTCTTTTTTTTTTTTCCAACTACATCTGAGCACCCAGATCTTTTTCCAGACTTCACTGAAGCTTCAGTATTTTTAAAAATCTTCAAGATTTGTAAAGAAAATGTCAGTTTGTGTGCTGCAGTGCTGAAACTGCATTCAGAACTACTCTTCTCCCTTCCCAGTACAAATGGCAATAAATGTCTTTCCTGGTGTCAGGAAAAAGTATTAAATAAAACCAGCTGAATAAATTGGTGACTGCTAGCCCTGCCTCCAGATGACATTTATTCCAAACACTGTGTTAAATACATAATGTATCCTTCAGTACCTTCAATTATGTGCTTAAGCAGTATTCTTTACTTGCTTGCAATCAGTGTCTCACCTGCATTGTTACATTTGCTGAATTTAAAAGTTGGGAAGTTAGAAGGAAGCTGTATTCTTAAATCAAAGGTTATATCTTAAAATGTTTCTAGCCTTCTCAGTTGTTGCAAAGATCCTCCAGAGGTGATGTAAATAAAATTTCATCTATAGCTGAAGGTGAGATCCCCTTTCTGTCATACATGAATTGGAAAAAGCAACTTGTCCTGACTGCAGCAGACAAGTATAGCTCTGAGCCAGCGGGGCATCCCTTGTTTAACCAGTAGCCTGGAGACCTGAGGGTGCACCTGTCATGGAGGAGTCAGAGACTATACCAGAAGGGAAGGGAGGAGCTGAGGGTGATCTGAGGCTTCGCTGTGGTCAGTGGGTGGGGAGAGTAAGGGTATCGCCATGGTATGGTGTCAGCGTTCTTTAACGTTAGTGACTTTTTCACTGCTTACAGAAGAGCTTAGTTTTGCTCTAGGATTCACCTTTGACTCTAAACTAGCATTGGGAAAAGCAAATGATTCTTGACAGGCTGCAAGAAATGAGGATTGGCTAATGAAAAATTTTCTTGTAGTTCCTTCTCAGCCTTACCTTGGTTTCATTTCTTTTTGGCCTTTTCATTAATAATCTTGCTTTGTTTCTACAGCTGGTAGTGAAGTAGATTACATGAAAAGGATAAGACTGAGAGCAAATAGTATTCATAAAAGTAATAGGCTCTAATTCTTTCCACAAACATACTTAACTTTAACACTAAAATCTAATTGAAGTGAGGGGAAATAATGCTTTGGAGCACATGTTCGTGTTTCATCAGGATCTGCACTGCTGTGGCATTTTGCTTCTATAATCAGAAAGATTTTTTCCTGGTTTGTAGAAAAGCTTGACTTAATGACTCCATAGTGCATGGAAAGATGGGACCTTTGACTGTGGTTCTGGGGATTATTTTAATAAATGTTGTTGTTTGTATTGATGATGAAAATGTGATCCAATTCAGTGGGGAATATAAAATGTTATTTTTCTGATTCTTAATATGGACTTTTTACCTTTAAATAAAGAAAAGATGGATCCATTCTCAAATATATTCAATTTAGTTTTAGATGGGAAGTACTACTTACTCTTCAGAAACCATATCTCGTTTATTTTCCAGCTATGTGGAGCGGTCTTTTCACTCACTTAACAGAATCTTGGAATAACTTCAAAGGTCTAGATCCAGATTATGTTACGTGGATGGATCTCATGCAGAAGCATGGCTACCACACACAAAAGTATGGGAAATTGGATTATACTTCTGGACATCATTCACTGAGGTAATCAGGTGGATGCTCCTGCTATGACATAGACAGGAATGAGTAGTCTGGCAAGTGGTTTCTGTCTCTGATAGAAATGGTAGGAGCTTTTTTTTAAAAGAAATTATGTTAGGAACCTATTAGAGGTCTGTCCTGCAACTTTATGCAGCAATAATGCACGCAGATGCACTGTGGCTTTTTCCTTTCCCTGGAAAGTAAATATCAAGATGGGCTTTGCTCAGTATGAATTTTTGTTCATGGATATCATTTCCTCTGTGAAATTCATAAACTGTTTTTGCCTTGCCTTGAAACTTCCTGTCTTGATTATACCAGCAGTATAACAAAACCAGAACAGAGAAACATATTTGATAATATTTGATTATTAAATCTGCCATCACAAAACACTAGAGATGTTTTGGTTTGGTTTGGTTTGGTTGAAGGTTGTGTTATAACTTTTTTAAATAACAAAAATCCAAGGCCCTATTTACCAGATAAATAGTGTATGAATCCATGGCAGAATGTGGAGCAGGGTCAACAAGATGGAGATGCTATTTCTAAATGTTATCTTGTAGGGGTGGGAAAAAGAACCATTCTGACATGAAGTTATAATAAAAAAGAAAAAAGATTCAGAAGCAGAAAAGAACAACTGAACCTGTGAGTATAAAATAGATATTCAATAGCTATAGATTAAGTTAACAGCAATTCTCCTTTATGTAGAAATTACAGATAGATTACAGCTACAAATGTAGGAGAAGTTCATCAGGAGTTCTTAATTCTTTTGACTTGGAGGAAAAGTGAAGAAAACACTTTCCACCGAGTATGTGTCTTGTGTATGTATTTTCAGTAACCGTGTGGAAGCCTGGACTAGGGATGTTGACTTCCTGCTCCGGCAAGAAGGGAGACCCATGGTAAATCTTACCGGTGACAGGAGGCGTGTGAGAGTGATGGAAGCAGACTGGCGGAATACTGACAAAGCAGTGACTTGGATAAGGGAAGAAGCTATTAACCTTACTCAACCATTTGCTCTTTACTTGGGACTAAATTTACCACATCCGTATCCTTCGCCTTATGCAGGAGAAAATTTTGGATCCTCTACATTTTTAACATCTCCCTACTGGCTTGAAAAGGTATGTGAAGATGGAATTCAAGTATAAATCTATTTATAACTTTGTTACGAAAAGTATTTTATTACTTCTAAGTTTTCAGATCAGACACAGTTTTGATATTTCAGTACACAGTAAGTAGTTGGATGAGATGTTAGACTTCTGATTTAAGATTAAGCAAATAAAGGTAAAGAATTTTGTTCCATTGTAGGAAAGAAAAGGTTTATTAGCAGCTAGCACCACTACCTGTTATAAATTGCTAACTGTTATAAACTGCTAACTGTTATCAATTTGGAGTTCAATGGCTAGAAAGATATTAAATTGATATAACCAGTCTGTATAAGTTTTACAGTGAGAGATTTTCTGACACAGCAGAAGTCTTTTATGTTAACTGTAGCTTCATTTTTTTTAGCGTGCCAAATTACCCCACTATGTCCATAAGTGCAGAGCTAGCAGATGATACTCTATCACAGAGAGTAAATATTGTTTTCTCTCTCATGCAGTCTCCAGGTGCCCTTATCTATCATAAAACTATAAATGGGTTACAACAGCTTTCACTGCATAGAGGCATTAAGATTTTCTTCAGTTAAAGATGTGAGAATTAGGTTTGAAAAGACTTTATGCTTGCTTCAGAAAAAAAAACCATACGCAATTTATATAACTAATTTGGCCTTCTCTACTGTGGAGCAGCAAAGTCTGTTTAGGTGCAACAAAAATACAAAGACTTAGAAAAAGGGATATACACATTAAGGTTGAGTAACATTGGGATAGATGGGGCCTTTTATCTAAGAATGATGAGGAGTTTGTGGGGGGAGGAAGAGCATGGAAAAAAAAACCCTTCATTTGCAAAAAGCAAGATCTAGTTTAGATATTAAGGAAAATTCCTAGGTGCTAATTGCTACGACAGACATTTCTTGGAAAGTGGTGGTATGTACCTTCTTTCAAGTCACAGAGCATAACATCTCAAACAAATTTTTGTCAAACTTAATCCAGTTAGAGTACTTAAACTCCATAGTTTGTTGAGGTCCATTCCACCACTGTGTATATGTATTCAATTATGTGAAACACATACTACCATCTACTGACCATTTGCTGATTCTTCTGGAATGTATCTGTTTTGGCGATGGAAAAAGCAGACTGTGAAAATGATAAAGATCAATCTCATGAGGAAATTTGAGTGTGTAGATGAAGAATGTGAATTAAATTACGTTTACTGGGGAGCTAGTACAGAATAGAACATCAGCATGGTGTGTTCATGAAGCCCTGTGTTGCTAAGCCAGTGGTCCATTGTATTTTGCACCAGCTGGCACTTTTTCAGGGCACATGGCTTCTTTCTTAGTTATGAGTTATGACAGACAGACACGGAGATTATGACTGTGAATCCTTAAAACTAGGTTGTAATCCTGTAGAAAAGGGTTCGGTCATGAATCAAGTGATGAACCATGGAGATTGAAACTTTTTGCTTCCATTATAGGTCATACAGCTAACAAATACCATTTGAGGAGTCTAAAATGTGACTTTATGTAGCCAAGGACCCTCAGTGACATGAAGATGACTGAAGCAGTTGTCTACTGTTATGTTATCTTCCATGGTTTCTTCTTGCAGCCTATTTTCTATAGGCCCAAGTTTTGGTATGTCTGTTTTGACTATTAGAAAGTTGGGTGTTATCACTATGTTGTGGACACTTCAACTCTTGTTGTTTTACCAGCTGTTTAGATTACTTCATATGTCTCCTGGATAACTCAGGAGAGAGTATCGACTGCTGTGGGAGGCAGAACTTTGTGGGTATTGCAACATGTAGCCAAAATAGCACTAATTGTCAAAAGTATCATATGATAGGTAGAGGTGTGCTATGCATTTGGCTGCCCAGCCAACTGTTAGTTATCCATACCACACCTTTGGGCAAAATCGAATTGTGATCAACAGGGACTGGTATTTTAAAGGCTACACCAATAAATGAGGGATGTAATGCTTCTAGGTCCAACTTTGTTTTGATTACTTGAGGACTGCAGAACTTCAGACCACAATGACTGTAACATGAGAATTTCCATCTCAGCACTGAGTAGATTATTCTGTATCTCCTACTGCACAGGATATGCTAGCATCTCATTTATCAAGGATAGTGAAATTGACTATCACCCTGTGAACAGGAAGTACTGCTATCTTTCCTACATTTGGGTGAAAACCTGTCTTGCAGGGTGCTGGAGTTTTGGCATGAGATAGGTAGTAAAGTCAGAAGAGAGACCTAGGTCAGTAGCTGCTGGACCAGTGGAGCTAGGAGGGCTCTTTCTTCTTCCGAGTTCTCACAGCTAAAATGACAGCTTTCCCATTGGCATGAAGCAGGTAGAGCTGGGGATCCATACAATCACTTCTTCATTTGTATTAAGTTTGTAAATTCAGCCAGCATATCTGTCACTGCAATACAAATCATTTTAGCAACTAATATCATAAGACCTCATGAAATACTATTTTTCCTACAGTATTGTCATTAAAATAAAGAAAAAGCAGTGTGCCTTTTTTAAATTACATTGCACACTGTAGAATACACTCTTTTGTACATGTCTTGACACTGCTGAGTTTTTCATTTCCTTATGGTGCAAGTCCTGGTGTCCTTGATTTGCTTGCTTATTGGAACTTGCTTCTTCACCATCATAATGTAGGCCTCAGCTCTGATTATTAGAGAAGATTTTCAGACGTAAATGAGAACAACAGGTGTGTTTTTATTACTTAATAAACTTAATTTTTCCATACTGAGACTACAGCTTCTCTGCTTTATGATAATTTGTGCTTTACATCTATGATATAGAAGTAACTAACTTTGTTAAATGCAGCACTTACTTAAGGGCATGCTTACAAGTGTGACTGCCTAGGCAAAATGTATGTGTCAAACTTTGAGGCACTACAGCTGGTGCTTAAGCACACAAAATCTGTGAGAATGCCAGTCTGAATATACAGATCTAACATTATATGTAATTGATTGGCACCTACTTTTAGCTTCAAACTGATTTTATGCTTCTTTATAACTAAATGGCTTGACATCCATAGAAATAAATAGAAATGTATTAGAAACTAACTTGGACTAACTTATTGAAAGCTTTTTATCAAGATACCAAGACTTGTCGTCCAGTTTTCTGGAGATCTTCTTAGACTAAGTAAATTTCTGTATTGCTCTATAGGCACACATAACAACCAATCTTTTTGATACATATGGTTTGTAGTTATCTTACAGTTAATGAGACACTATGCCAATACTTCCGTAATTCTTTTAGAGTACAGATCTAGAAAATTGTTCCACTGTATCTCTCTCTCTTAAAAAAGATACCAGCTGGAAAAGCACATATTTCTGGCTTCTTTCCTTACTTTCTAGCTGATTTTTATAGTTCTCTTTTATAACTAAATGACTTGATACCTGTGGAAACAGAAGGGAAGTATGGAGGAAGTAGCAGCACCATGTAACAGATAACAGATAAGCAGCTGATGTTTCCTGGACCACAAACTGAGAACTGTGAAATTATGCTAAAAGGTTTTAAATTAAATCTTTTTTTTTTTAATTGTTTGTTTAATTCAATTGCTAAAGTAATGTCACTTTCCTCTTTATTTTTAGGTAACATATGAAGCTATTAAAATTCCCAAGTGGTCTTCTCTTTCAGAGATGCATCCAGTAGACTATTATTCATCTTACACGAAGAATTGCACAGGAGAGTTTACAAAGCAAGAAGTGAGAAATATTAGAGCATTTTATTATGCTATGTGTGCGGAGACAGATGCTATGCTTGGTAGGTAAAGTTTCATAACACAGTGGGTTTTCTTGTTCTGATTTTTTTTTTAAAGAAATGTAAAAGAAAATGCTGTTAGGGCTGGTCTTTTGGAAAAACAAAACAAAAACACACAATTCAGATCTAGGAATAAGTCACATAGATGATGGTTAATCAATCTATCTGATAAGTAACTGGATAGCTTTTAAGGCTATTGCAAGGTGAATTCACTCTGAAAAGTACTAACGGGAACTATCAGTGAAACGGTATGAGCTAAATAGCTACAGCAAAGCTTTGTTTGACACATGTACAAGAGGAACTAAGTATTCTTTCATTAAGTGATAACTGAAAAAATAGAAATAGGTGCAAAGGGGACAGACCAGCAAAGCAAAGCTGGAAGGAAACAGAAATTTGGGAGCATAAGCAGTTTTCCTTGGAGATTGACTTCAAATGCATAGATACAATGACAACTACTAAGCATGGATTAAACAATAAAGTTACCTTTGAAGTCTCCCTTAGCAGCATATTATTGAAAATGAAGAAGAAGAAAAAAATTAATTAAGTGATCAGAATTCTTCTTAATTTGCAATAAGGTCTACATGCATAAAAACTGTAATGCAAAATAGATTTCAATCAGGGTATTCTAATTCTTAATTTTAAAAGTGACAGTGAAAGAACAAGAATTTTCTTGCATGCTAATTTGAAATTCATGAACAAACAAGCTATTCTTTTTGCGATTTTAGAATGATTAAGTAATTTAAAAGACATAGAATTACTCTTTCACATTTTATCAAAGAAAAGAGATCAGCAAGGACTTCAGGGAATAAAGGCGTTGCAAAGGAACTCTGCATTGGGGTTTAATTCAGTAATTTTTTAACTAGTCTGTTTAAAAAAGAGTTATGTTAGTGTTTTAATGTTAAAAGATGTGCAAATGCTTTGCTTAGTTGCTGATTTCATTGATCTTGGCCCTGTCTTCCTTGCACAAATGTCTGTGCAAGGGTCTCCTGTGGGGATATGAGCACAGGAAGGAGAGGCACCCACTGATGACGTGTAAGGTGGATACTGTGAGGAGTTCTTCGCTCTAGATATCATGTCAGGTCTTATGCTGCCTTATTTTACTTCTGTTGCAATAACTATTATTAGTTATGATAGCAAAAATGCACCTCATCCTGTGGTGCATCTCTGCCCTTTGAAATTTTTATGGTTGTTGGTCTGGCTTCTTTGGGAGCCAGACTCCTGCAACTAATTTACTACTGTATATTGTTCTGGGATGGATGATTTGGGCTCAGCCTTCTGTGGCAGAGAGAGGATTTCCCAAGCCTTTGAAAAGGATTACTCAGGGTTTGCATGCCACTTTGCAGATACAGCAGTCCAAAGGAATATTTTGAATGTATTTTTGAATACGTTTAGGTTGAATAGGTTTTGAATACCTTTTTCTTGTTGCAGGTGAGATTATTTCAGCTCTGAGAGATACTGGGCTTCTTAAAGAAACAATTGTTATATTCACTTCAGATCATGGAGAGCTTGCTATGGAGCACCGGCAGTTCTATAAAATGAGCATGTATGAAGGAAGTTCCCACGTTCCTCTTTTAGTTATGGGGCCAGGCATAAAAGAACAGCAACAAATATCAAATGTGGTGTCTCTTGTGGATATATATCCTACTATGCTTGGTGAGTTAAGCCATTTCAAATGATTTTTTTTTCAGTTACTCATTATTATTGTGTATTTGCATTATAGTGAGAATTATGTCTCCATTTTGTGAAACAATGTAGTAAACAGAATAGGAGGTAATGATTTATGTGGGGAGCATACAGATGGACTTAATAGAAAATGCAGGAAATGCATATAAAAATTAAATAAAGGAGTTGGTGATGTTCCTTATTACTGTTACTGTCATTCTCACAATTAAAGAGAATGAGTGTATATGGGATTATTTGTTTAAAAAATGTACTATAAGATACAAACTAATCAGACGTAGTTTAGATATGAATAATCCTTGCTAGCCTGCATATCTGACAGTTTACTATAGAAATTACGATGTAAATGCATCCAGAGATTCGATTTTGCCTGAAAGGATGGCGGCTTCATTATCTTATCAAAGGAATTTCCTTTATAAAGTGTCATGTGGAAGAATCTTAATAAAGGCCTTTATATAGAAAATGTACAATTGATCTGAGCAAGCATAATAAAATATGATAATGCATATCCATTCTTATCTTCTTAGATATGGAAATATCCTTCATGGGGCAGAGAAACAAATGAAAAGGACTCACATCAAATTACATACAAACAAATAGAAGTTACTTTTAAGAGTGTATTTTCAGTTACCTGTGACAAATCATGCAGGATGTGAATCTTTTTGAAACCAAATACTAGGTGAAGTCACCATTGCAGGCTTTATCTAGGATGTTTTAGGCTACTGATCAGAAAACTGTTCTTTTCAAAGCACTCTGCAAAGCTCTTTATTTCAGAAGCATCACGTGCATGCTACAACTGCCTGACAGAATGTGGGGCAATAGATAAAACTACTTTTAGCAGTAAAAGCTAATGAAAAGTCCTTTTCTGTATTGTTCTAAGTGGATTTTTTTAAAAGCAAACAGAAGATACTTATTTGACTGTCTCTCCTCAAAACTTTTGAACCAGTTATCCAGTTGAAAATAGCATATAACCTGAGTAGTTTTCTTTTGTGTCTTCCAAATTCTCATATTGAATCTGTGTAAAGGAGGCTGTGCCAGATACAGTCAAACAGATCCAAGTTGTGGTATCATATTTGAAGAGTTCAAATCTCTTTATTTTTTGTTCGTTTGTTTGTTTGTTCTTTGTTCCTTTTCCACAAATAACGTAATTAGGCAGGTGGTCTAACATCCTTCCGTCATGTTCTTTTTGTCTTTTGTTTTCCTCCCAGAACTTTGTTTTTATAAGTTTTTTCCTTCAGTTCTGGTAGTTTCCCCTTCCCATAATCAGAATGTCAAAAAAGACACATAAATCAAGATGAATATGAAAGCATGAAGAATCATCTCTGTTATCTATTGTCTCTTCAAGCTGCATGCTGCCACTGACTAGTGAGGAAACAGATTTCAAATCTTCGTTCCTGATAAATGCAATCCCTTGCTTTGCACTGTCTCAGGGCAACAGTCTCTCTTAAGACTGACTTGGAGATTAGGTGCACCCTATACCACAAGGTGCATAGAGTCGATCCCAGCAGAATCTGTGTGATTCAGATAATTAATCCAGGAGCACATCAGTTCTTCTATTTTTAACAGGATGTAGCATAAGCTTTCCTTCATTCTGCACTGGCTTTCTTGGTCTGTATGGAAGTACTTTTGGATCTCTGTTGGAAAAGCAGGGGGTATTGAAGATGCCAGCCCGGACCATTCTTTGCACTTGGAGAATGCAGTACTGCAGTTAATACTGTTAGTAGTTTAGGATGACAGAAAAGGAAGGCTTATACCCCTTTTTTTTTGTTTCAGATTTATTATGCGTTTGTTCAGCTTTTAGCTCCCACACTGGAAGTTACTGGGTTTGTAATGTTACAGGTCTTCCCAGTACTTAGTCAAATGCAGCCCTTTTTATTCACTGGAGGAAGAACTACAGATTAATGACAGCTATAGGTGCTGTAGAAACAGAAAAGAAGACGGAAGATATGCGCTGATGAAGAAAAAAGTCAACTGTGGGCAATATATATGCATTGAGTACCACTGTAAGAAAATTAGTCACCACTCTGCATGGAATAGAATTCTCTGTGAAATGGAATACAATGAATTTTGAATGACTATCTGTTGTGTTCAGTAGGGTGATTAAAAATAGCAGTAGTGTCATAGTCCACTTTCAGGAAACACTAAAGTTGAGGTAACATTGGTGGGATTCTTAACTGTACTTTCCAGGATGTTTCTGAGAGATCTTTGCAATTTCCTAATACTGACCAGATCTTCGGGAGCTGGAGATGCTTGTGATGAGGAGGCTGAGGGGAGACCTCATCGCAGTCTACAACTTCCTTGCGAGGGGGAGTGGAGGGCCAGGCGCCGACCTATTCTCCTTAATCACCAGTGATAGAACCCGCGGCAATGGTGTCAAGCTGAGGCAGGGGAGGTTTAGGTTGGACATTAGGAAGAAGTTCTTCACTGAGAGGGTGGTTGCACACTGGAACGGGCTCCCCAGTGAAGTAGTCAGTGCACCAAGCCTGTCTGAATTTAAGAGGCGTTTGGACTGTGCACTTAGTCACATGGTCTAAAATTTTGGGTAGACCTGTGCAGTGCCAGGAGTTGGACTCAATGATCCTTGTGGGTCCCTTCCAACTCGGGATATTCTATGATTCTATGATTCTACGTAAGGTGACGTGTCTGAGGGGCCTATCCAAGTTACAGCATCTTCCAAGCGCTGTCTAAGAATCTATAGAGTCATCCAGTGTGTTTTCAATATGTGCACTGTATTGATACCACCTCTGATACCATCTTTATCTCCAGCCCTACCAGAGAAGCTAGTGCTCCTGTTCCTCAGTTTCCTCACCAGTTTTGCACAGTGTTTTGCTGTTTGCTGATGAAGAATGCTGGATAGGAGCTTAGCACCGTTACTGCCAAAGTAATGGTTAAACCAGGCAGATTCCATATCCAAGTTGGATATGGAGCTTTTAGGGTTCCTTCATGCTACATCAATTGCTTTGTTCTACCTGAGCTGGTCAGAGCAAATGGGAAGGGTATAAACCCATGAATGAAAACAATAAAAAAGCAGCACCCATCACAGGAGGTTATAGAGATTAGTTTTAACAAACATCTGTTAAAGATTGACCTAAATATGGTTGATAATGCTTCTGATCAAGATGGTGAGCAGCTGACCTCAGAAGGTTTCTTAAGGATTTTTTATTATTATGTGCATATTTTGGGTTCCTGTGTTATACAGGAAGAGTAATTAGGAGTATATGATTTATTATTGCAGTATATGTTCATAGACCTGTAGCATTACATTAGCCTTTGTGAATCATGGTAACTACAGTAGTATTTAGATTTTGTATATCTTTGTTTAGATATAGGAAGAATTCCTGTCCCGCAGAACCTCAGTGGATATTCGCTTATACCTCTGCTACTTGGAAAGGCTGAAGATGAAGTGTCACCCAGAGGGCCTCGTCCCTCATGGGTGTTGAGTGAGTTCCATGGATGCAATGTGAATGCTTCCACATACATGCTTCGAACTGATAAATGGAAGTATATCACATACTCAGATGGCCATTCAGTACTTCCACAACTGTTCGGTATGTTATAACTCGTGTCCTAACGGATTGATTAATTTACTTAAATGCACATTGGCTCTTAACTGCCTTTTTGTTTGTTCCAGACCTTTCTGCTGATCCAGATGAGCTAACAAACGTTGCCATAAAATTCCCAGTAATTGTACATTCCTTGGACAAAATACTTCGCTCTGTAGTAAACTATCCAAAGGTTTCTTCTTCCGTTCAGGACTATAACAAAAAACAGTTTATCAGCTGGAGACAAAGTTTGGGTCAGAATTACTCAAATGTTATTGCCAACCTTAGATGGCATCAAGACTGGTTAAAGGAACCAAAAAAGTATGAGAACGCAATTGACAGGTGGCTCAGTCAGACAGAATAAATGAACTAAATACATAAATAAAATAAATAAATCAACACAGTATTTATTATGACTGAGGATATGGAAGCATTCTGCATTTATTATATTCTGTTGGATTTCAAGTATTGGAACTACTATCTTATATAAACTACTTAAAGCAAAGATGCCCAAAGAATTCCTGTTTTATATTAAAAAAAAAAAAAGAATTTTATATAACTAGCTAGCACAACGAATTTAGGTTTTAGATGTTACAATTCTGTAGCCTGTAAGTATCCATAGGAAGGATAGTATATAAGTATTAATTATGTGTATGGAATATTTAGCTGGTTGCCAAAATACAGAGCATTAAGTGTTAGAACTTAACAGGAATTTGCATTTCTAAGGACAGGCTAAAAAACAGATTATAGTATCTAGTATGGTGGGATAGCAATTGCGGTGGAATGTGCTAGAGCCAACTTTCCACCAAGGTAAACTTTAAGCTCATAATAAATACATAGTCATCCAGTTTGGAGATGCTGTAGGGGTTAAAATTTCATTGAAAAGATAGCAACTAGTATTGGTCTGAACATAAATGTAGTTTATTCAAGTACTTACTATTTCAGCGTTCCCTTCTTATACATCATTGAATCTTCATCCTTTGAGGATCTGCCTTCTAATCTCTGGCTTTTGGATCTGGGCTTATCATGCCTCACTGTTCAAAATAATTTCATGATATGCATAGGCTACTTATGGAACATGTTTGCAATGAAGAGGACTTTGGTCTTTGGTCACTGTCGGAAATTAGAGGGGGAAAAACAACAACAAAAATAAAACCCTTAGACCAAACTTGTGACTACAGCTGTTCTCTGAAAAGTGGTAATGTTATTTGCACAGCATAAGGTGAAAACCAATTGAGTAGATTCAGAAAAAAGTAGATTGCAGAAAAAATTAGCATAAAAATACCGTTTCTCATTTTTCCAGGGATGTGACAAAAAAAATAAAACAGTTTCAGAGGAAGGTAAGATTTAGCTAGTAAGTCTTAACTTTTGGTTAATGAAGAATGTACTCATAGCAGCACTTACATGTGCTTATTCTCAAACACAGTTGTTGCAGCTATAGTAGCAATTCAGGATGACATTATAGTTCATACCTAAATGCTGTCTGGAATTTTCCATGAAGTATTCAGCAGTAACTGTAAGCTAGGAAAAAAATAAACATGAAAAATGCATGTATTTTCTGAAGGCTAAGCACTCTACATGCATTTTGTAAACTGCTTACCACACTATAATTAGGTATATATTTATGCTGTTTTTTAGCTATGTTAGGCTTTTTTGAGTGTTCATAGAACATTAAGGCTAATCTTATACTACTTATTGCTTTGGTAGCATTTTTCCCCCCTTTTTCTCTTTTTTGTAGTCAAGGAACAAATCAGTAGTTCAAATAAACCTTTAAACCCCGTAGCACGTGCCTTTGTAATTCTTGCTAAATTGAGTTCAGGTAGTGATGAAATAATTTCAAGAAAAAACACATCTTTGCGGTGCAATATAAGCTGGCTGCATAAATACAGGGAAAAAAATGTCGCTATGAAGGCTCATTCAACAGGGAAATGAATAAATAAATTGATCACTTTCCAGAGTTCTGGACAGGATGGAATAAATTGTACAGAATACAGCAAAACAAAATGATGGTGAACTGTATGTGTTTCTTGTCAGTGCTGTTTTTTAATGTTTAAATATGTCACTAGGGACAATTGGGTTCTGTCAATTCTGTGAATGCAGTGCTATATTCCTCTAAAGACAAAAGCCTTTAAGATGCACTTCTTTGTAATTGTGATGCTAACAAAAGTGTTGTTTGTATTACTCTGTGAAACGGAAAAACAAATTGGAAAAATGCACTTCCTACCATAATTCCTGGCAACAACTTATTGAATAACAGACTGCAAAAAAGTCCAGTTCATAGGGGCAGGTTTCCAGATGATTAAGGGAGCCCCAGTAATGTGCTAGCTCACAAACCTGAAGTAGGATTTCAGTAGGTAGGGATGCTCTCTAATTAAGGTATTCTGTGGCATGTGAGCTAACTAGGATTGTTGTCAGATCCCAAGTTGGCATATCTAGTCCAGGACATGGTTCTGGGTAACCTGCACTAGGTGGCCCTGCTTGAGTAGGGGAGTGGACCAGATGACCTCCAGAGGTGCTTCCAACCTCAACCAGTCTGGCAATTCTGTGATACTCTAGTATTTATTTTTGCATGTGGTCTTCTTAAAAAGCATATTAAACCAGAAAACATTGATTTATTTGTTAAAAGCAAAACTTTGGCTTCCACAAGTTCTTAGAAAGAGGGAAGGCAAAAGCCCCCTAATTCTTCACTGCTTCAATTTGCAATAAACAATTTGCCTATGTTGGTAGAGAACTGAACTAATTGAAGTACAAAACAGATACATTTGCCACATGGTCATATTGAGCTAGACTGTCTTAATTATACTAATACATCTGTTACAACAAATCAAATGAGGTTTGCAATATGCAAGCTTGGCAAGCTAACTGGAAAAACATCTTTTTCAAGCACTCTAAACAAGTTATACAATATAAAGAAGATACATACATAAAAATATACATAATAAGCTATAATATCAGTGATAAGAAATAATAAAGATGATAAGATATAAGAAATAAAGAGAAACTGGGGAATGAAAGGAGAAGGAGAAAAGCTGGAATACCAATACAGTCGAGCATGTTTTCAGATGTAGCCAGGTCAACAGAGCATCGTGAAATCATGAAAAAAAAACAAAAACAAGCAAACAAAAAAATAAGTGACGTACCACTGTTCTGAAGAATAAAAATGGGAATTATTTTTGTAACTACAGGTTCCTAGAGGTCATTGCAGAGGTAAGAGACTGCCAATATGAATATGCAGTCGTGAAAATAATCATCTGCCTTCTTTGTCAGGATACCTAGCCTAATCAGTGAGAAAAAATCAGTGGGTAAATCCAGACTGCATGCAATTAGGCAATAACCTATTTAATATTTCTTTTTAAGTAAGATACAGAAATGGACTCTAGATAAAATTACCCTAAGTTAGGTGTGCTAAAAGCAAACTTGACAGTAGATACCAAAAATTTAAAAGTGGGAAAGTTGATCGAATACGGATTGCAAGAATTTGACGTAGCACTGTTTGGCATTTTTTATGAGGTGTTTGAATGCAAGAGTAGACATTTTTCTTATTAACCATGAGAAAATGCACCCTGGGGGAGCTATAATTACTTCAAAGCTCATCTAAAATTCGAAGTAGTCTTGATTAGCTGGAAAAATGGTCTGAAAATCAATCAGATAAAATTCATCATAGATTACTTAAAGATCAAAATAAAAAGGAAAGGGAAAACATTAAAATCATGAACAACAAACTGCCTATGCTGCAATTTTTTCAGCAAAAGAAAAAAGCCTGGAGATTTTAGTGAAGAAGAAGCAGAGTATGGATCGACAGCATGATGTGATGACAAAAGAAACAAATGACATTCTTGGATGATTTAAAGGAATGTTATATGTAAGACACAAGGTAATTATTTTATTCTTAACACCAGTGAATCCTCACGATATCCCCAGTTAGTGGCTTTGTATTTTAAGACTGATGTAAACAGATGAGAGCATTCAGAGGAAAATAATATAAACAAGGGACTATGAGTTATGCTAGGTTTGTTTCAGACTTCAGAGAAACCTTGATAAGTCCCAAAATATGAATAAGTCTCATATAAGAGCACAGCAAATCACTGTCACTGAGAGTAGAAAAAGATGCCTTCATTTTTCAGGCATGGCTGTTCTGATGTGGTATTTGGGGGAAAAAATATAAGGATGGTTAAACATAAAAACAGACTGTCTAGATAGGCTATCGAAACTGCCACTGGAATTTATTAAAAATAAGTTGAAAATATTTGTCAAGAATGGCCAAGGTAAGTGTGATCCTGCACTAGATAAGAGAGCTTGACCAAATGCCCCCTTGACATTCTTTATAGCCCTTCTTTTCTTCATGCTGGGTGGTGATTTAGGCTTCACCATTCTTTCTTTTTCAGTGAACAAATTTCCATCCCATTTACACAGCACCTTACAGCTTTACCAGCCTTTATGATAACTCTTCTCCATCAACAGTAATTACGAGTTGACATGAATTTGATTATGAATATTGATTCTGAATTATTGTAATGATATTTTGTAAAAATACTACACAATATCCCTGTTTTCAGAATAATGTCTTTTTCTAGGAAAAGTCACGTTAATCCTAGCTTCCTTGGAGGAAGCTTGTTGAGTTTCAAATGATGCTGCTACCTGTCAGAATCTGTTACCTTTACAAGTAACTCTGGTTCAAACCTACAAAGAGACATTTTTTGATACAAAGACATGATACCCATAGAAAAGAGTGAAACATATATGAAAAAAAAATTGTTCAAGACTGTTGGATAGGTTGGTGAGAGCCAGTGACGGGGGAGGGATATGATGGTCCTCAAATCCTGTGTCACTGTACTAGTGCTGTTTTGTGACCTAGAATAATCAAGAAAAAGTCCTGGCTGAATACCCAGTGAGACCCTGCACAAGTAGGAGCCTTGCCCTGAACTGACCTTCCTCATTCCTCATTTTGGCAGCATTACTGAGAGCATAAATATATGCACACTACAGCAGACTTTAAGAACTAAAAAACTTCCCATGAAAGTGGACTGTGATGCACCAGTAGAGGGATGTCTGGGACCTCTTTCTGATTCTGGGACTAATCAAACAATCACTCATAGGAAATGTAAGTCAAGTAAGAACACGGAGGGAAAAAATCAGAAGAAAAAGTTTATTTAGTTCTTCTCTACTGCAGCCAGATAGGTAGTTACAATTGATTGGTTCTTCAAGGCCTTTCTCCAAGCAACATGGATGCATGAATTACCACTCTCACCCCTTTGATGAGGTGGGCTGTTGGTCCGCAGGCACCTGATGGTGAGTCCGAGCCCACACCTTGAGTAGGTGGTTCCTTTCTTTAGACCTTTACTTAGCCCCATGCTCCGTCCTCTCAAACCAACTACATGTCAGTCTGGTGCTGGTGATGAGCTCTGCTTAGCTCGTGCTCTGGGCAGTGTCCAGCACCTCCTTGTCCCTGAATTTATTCAACAGTTGCATTCATTTGTTCCCTTCATCTCTGTTTGTGTGAGTGTGTCGTGTCACCAGAGATTCACAGGGTGGAGGAGACCACCGGGCTACAGCCTGTCATAGTGGGTCTTTGGTCAGCCTACACCATGCAGTGAACCAAGCCATGCCATACCCAGGAAATCTGCCCTGTGAGGGCACTCCAAAGGTAGCTCCTTCTTGATGGTCTACACCATCCTGCCCTTGCATGTGCAGCACCTGTCACTCCACCCCGTGACACTGTCAGACACACACGTACAAGAAAGGGTTATTACCTTTAAAACCCTGCAACTTCTCTGCTACGCATAGCCAAAGGTTCGTTGGTGGGTAATAATATACATTTACATTTTCAATGTCAGTTGCAACATAAAGACAGTTTTGCTAATACATAAACTATATCATCAGTAAGACCAAAATGATCTGGTTCAAAACTGGCCTCAGAATACTCCTGAACCAACCTCTGACATCAGGTGACCATCCCCATATGTTTGTGTTCTATCTGTTTTCTCCAATTTTGTGGAAGGTTTTTAAATATACTCTTATAATAGAAATGTCAGTGAAGATATGACCAGACTGAGCAACGTAAGTACAGCAGGTTGTATTTATCAGTACACACACACACACACTTGAGAGATGGCACATCCAATGCCATCGGATTTTGAAGCACTACATTTGATATTCCTGATACCTCTTCTTGCACGGCCAAAACTGCATTGGTGGTGGCATTGCCCATAGATTCTATAGTTTGGGATATATTTATGATGGAAGATTCAAGCTCAATTATGCCAAGATTCAGAAATAGGATTCAAGATACTTTCTATACGTGTTTTGATCTTTCCACTAGAGGGTTTGGAGATCGAATGTGTCTGGGTAAGTTATGGGCTAGCCCCTCTGATAGAGTATAATGTACTTCTGAATGTGTAAGTAACCATCCCAGCGTACAGGTGCCTGTGCTGTCTAATGACAGGCTCTTACAAGCACGATGGCCACATATGCAGTACAATCCTGTATGATCAATAAATCCCGAGAATTCACAATATCTTTCAGCAGCGTATAGTAAGGATGGCAGTTGGGGGATGAGCAGTCCTTAATTTTGTTATAAGGAATTGAGCAATTTGCAGTATAACACTGAAGAGAAGAACTAAATGTATGTTCGCATCTGGACCCTGATTCTTTGGTGACATGCATACTATTGGAATTCCACACACAACTGAAGGTTGTTTCACACCTGTATTCCTTTCTGAGCTCCTCTCCTTTCCTTGAAATATTCAGGAAAGGTGAGGGATTTAGTACACTGGGAATGTGAACACACAGAAAGTCGGGGAACCATAGTGACTCAGGGCTTCACAGGAAGCATATCCACCAACTGGTCGAGTTATCTCTCCAGGAAGCATTAGCAGGTGCTTCCAGTGGGACAGCTAACACAGCTAATCCTGTCACTCCTTGAGAGGGTAAGTGGGTACATAATCAGCATTTGAAGTGCTCAAGGCCACGTTTGATGGGGATTTGAGCAACCTGGTCTAGTAGAAGGTATCCCTGCCCACGGCAGGGGCTTGGAACTAGATAATCTTTAAGGTTCCTTCCAACTCAAACCATTCCATGATTCTATGATTTTATGACAATTTAATATATTTTCCTTCCAGCCTGCTTTTGTTACAGGAAACAGCAGAAAGATACATAAAGTACATTATTTTCTTGATTCAAGATAATATGAGCCACAGACTTTAAAATTTAAAATGTACATTTCATATTAACAATAAGAGACAATATATGCTTAAGGTTCTTTTGTTCTAAAAGCAAGATATATGTAAAATTATAAATACAAAGAAAAGTGAAATTGTTACAACAAATATAATAATGCCTTAGGCACACTCCAGTTCAATGTAGGCACTTGGGGTGTTCCCACATAGAGTTCATAAATCTGGAAAACAAAACAAAGAGACTGGTTTGGGGTATTGGTCCCAAGCCAGGAAGGTTAGATTTATGTACAATTTTTATGCCCATGAGAATCCATTTCTCAGGGATGTAGAGTGATGACCCCTCAGTGGTCATAGCTTTCTAACTATTTCCCCTTTGAAGTTCCAATAATATTATGCACACCTTTCCATTAGAGGGAAGTTTAATCTGGATCTATGATGTCCGTTTAATTGAGTTTTGGAACCTTCTGGCCCTCACAAGTATCTTAGCTCAAAAGCTTTACCTTTGGGACTTCCCATGGGGATTTGCCGATTGTTTAGGGCACATACTGCTGACCCCAGTCTGTCCCCATTGTAGTCCTTTCATTCTCTTTACATGTTTTTCTAATAAAGCATCCCACCCCTCTATCATTCCATTGCTTGGAGGATTGTGTGGTAAGTGGAAAGTCTACTCATTGTTTACACCAGTCTTGTATTAGTTTATTCTTGAAGTGAGAACCATTATCTAGCTGCATTTCTTGTGGTAATGGTAAAGTGGGAAACCAGCAGTCCAGACCTGCAACACTAGTGAGTCCTGTTGTCTGTCTAACTTGTTGTTCATAGAGGTCTTTTCCAACCTAAATGATTCTGTGATTCTATTCCACTGATTCTAATCCACCCTTATGTAGACCAAAGGCCTACATAATCTATTTGCCACACTTCCCATAATCTTTTTCCTTCAGGTAAATTGGCATTTAATTGTCCTTCTGCTATTTGCTTTTTCATCTTTTTGCAGAAATCAGAGCTCCTGATTATGTATTTAGCATTACTCCAGCTAACAGGCCAACCTTGTCTGCTAGTTTGTTTAAACACACCATATTCTCTGCTGTGCCCTGGCCACTGGTGTGGCTGAAATGATCGGTGCTCAGAGCTCCAGGAAACCCCTCTATGAGGGGCATGTCCCTGGCATGCTTATCAGCTCCGTTATTCCAAGCATGCACTGGATCAGGACCCTTCTGATAAGCTGACACATCTCCCATTGCAATGGGTCTGGTTTCTGCATGCTGCAATACTTGTTGCCATATTCCTTTCCCACAGACATCTTAATTATTAACTTGCTAATTATTTTTCTGCCAATTCTTGAGTTGCTCCTGCCCAGGCTGCATAGGAATTGGTGTAAATAACCGTAGCTCCTGCTTCCAGAGCCATTAGAACAGCTTGCAATTCAGCCAATTGAGTAGATCCCTCAGTTTGCACAGGAAAGACTTTTCAGTCCTTAACTGGTAAGGCAGCAGCCATTCCTAGCCATTTATCTGTGAATGACATCATGTTGTGTCACTGAGGATTAAATCTGTGGGGTTCCTTTATTGGAGAGTTAGGGTCCTCCCAGTGTTCTGGAGGCATCACAATCACCTGGACATCTTCAGTGAGTTCCCCCTCATTCAGACTTCCCTTGCCCTCTGCCCTGGGGTGAAGGTCCAGGGCCCATCGCTGCACTATCATCTTGTGTGCCAACCAGCAGGAAGGGGTTGTCTCTCCAAGGTGGGCTTTAAAATATGGAGGGGTAGTTTTAAACATTCCTTCCTGTTCTGGATGATGTTCTCTGTATCCGTTAAGGCTAGATATGCCCTAAGCAGCACTTTTCAAATACTGCATAATTATGCTGTGCTGCCTGCCATGACTTTGAACTGAACCGTATGGGTCATTCTCCTTACCTGCTGCCACAGTCCCCTCCATGGTCCTGAATCCCCTACTATTACTGGCAATGCAAAGGGGTCTCAAGCATGTAGGGGTCCTAACAACTAATAGGCCATTACATCCATAAGCTACTGAGAGCCTCTCCAGCCTGCTCATGCCATTCCCACTGCACTGATGTCTTCAGCAAGTTGTATGGGGTTCAAGCTAGTACACAGGAGCCTCCAGAATAATCCCTGTGCACCCACCATCCTGTGCAGGGATTTCACTCAATCACAGAATCACAGAATGGTTGAGGTTGGAAGGGACCTCTGGAGATCATCTAGTCCAACCCCCCTGCCCATCAGGGTCACCCAGAGCACATTGCACAGGATCACATTCAGGTGGATTTTGAATATCTCCAGAGGAGGAGACTCCACAGCCTCTCTGGGCAACCTGTTCCAGTGCTCTGTCACCCTCACAGCAAAGAAATGTTTTCTCATATTCAGCCAGAACTTCCTGTGGTTCAGTTGGTGTCCATTGCCTCTTGTCCTGTCACTGGACACCACCGAAGAGTCTGGCCCCATCCTCTTGACGCCCTCCCTCCAGATATTTGTATGCATTGATAAGATCCCCTCTCAGCCTGCTCTTCTCCAAGTTAAACAGGCCCAGCTCTCCAAGCCTCTCCTCGTATGAGAGATGCTCCGGTTGCCTCACCATCTTCATAGCCCTCCGCTGGCCCTGCTGCAGGAGCTCCATGTCCCTCTGGTACTGGGGAGCCCAGAACTGGACCCAATACTTCAGGTGTGGCCTCACCAGGGCTGAGCAGAGGGGGAGGATCACCTCCTCAACCTGCTGGCAACACTCCTCCTGATGCAGCCCAGGATCCCATTGGCCTTCTTGGCCACAAGGGCACACTGCTGGCTCGTGGTTAACCTGCTGTCCACCAGGACTCCAGGTCCTTCTCCACAGGGCTGCTTCCCAGCAGGTCAGCTCCCAACCTGCTGGATCGGGCAGGTCGCAAATGTCCACTAGGACATCCCAGGGTATTTTTTCCTATCTCCTACCCATCTGATCACTAGGTATTTCATCTCCTGACTGAAGCCCCGTTATTTTTCTGATGGGGTGTAAATCCCTAATTCATTAATTCAAGACCAGGTTGAATGAGGCCCTGGGCAACCTGATCTAGTGGAAGGTTTCCCCGCCCATGGCAGGGAGGTTGGAACTAGATTATCTTTCAGGTCCCTTCCAACCCAAGCCATGAGTCTGTGATTCTATGGTTCTATGATTAGGCTGCTGGATTGTTAGGTGCATTCCTTCCTGTACCCTGACGACAACTTGTCGCTTCCCCTGACTAACACATCCTCATTATGGGTGACTAACTCAGAGGCAGTGTTATTCCCCCTAACACCTCAGCCAGCCCGGCGTGTGCTAATGTGGGGCCCAGTGGGAAGCCAGTGTCATGCTCCGGGTGCCTGCCGGGAGCTGAAGTCCCACCAGCTGGCACGCTGCAGTAGTGCTAGGCCTGGGCCCAGGCTTGGGCTGTGGCATTGTGGCAAGGGGAGTGGTGGTGCGGGCCTGCAGCACAAGGATGGCCCCTCTCAGGGATGTGGGGGCTGGCAGGGCTGGCCCATGTCCTTGCAGTTCCCTTGTGGCACCCAGGGCTTTGTGTGGGCTGTTGTGCCCTGTGTCTGGCTGGAAGGGTGGCTTCAGTGTGGTCGGCAGCATGGAAGCAGCAGGAGCAAGCGGAGCAGGTTTTTATTTTGCTTTGTATGGGACATGAAGGAGACATGCCTCCCCAAGGGCTTCAAAAGAGCAGGTGAATAAAATACCATTTTCACCTGCTTGTAAGAGGGAGGCAACTGCTGGAGGAAGCAGGTGTATGCCATGGCGGCAATGCTGTGGTGAGCTGCGGTCAGGGTGGGAAAGGAGAAGGTTGTGTCTGGCGGAGGCCAGCATGGAGGTCTGGTGCCCCTCCCTTGCGTACAGGCCTGTCCTAAGCGCAGCAGGCTCCTGTAGGCAAGAAGCTGCCTCCACGTGGGCTTCTGTGCCTACTGAGTGCTTTAGGCTGAAATCTGTCATCTTCTGTTTGTGCTTTGCAGGCATGTCCCCACTTCATGGCCAATGGTGGGCTTGTGAGAGGATCAAGCTGTGGAGGCCTTTTCTGCATGCCTTTTCAAAGGGGAAAAGATTGTTTGTCACCACGTGTTTAACAAACTGTGTACTGTATTAACAGGCGTGCACTGCCCCAAGGGCTTAGTCCTGCCAGGCAGCTCCTAAGCTGCAGGTGGTTGCAGATAAGCATGGAACATCTCAGCCGGACTGTGGAATGAAGCAGTTGGCTACTGATTGCTTACTCCAGTCAGTTAACATAGGGTCTACAAGATGCTGACAGTCTGAGCCAGGTTTCAGACTTGGATGACTTGCTGGTTTACGTGTATGAAATCCAGGCTGACTGTAGAAATGTCACCACTAAATGAACTACTAAGTGTTACTTTAATACAGGTCTGGACATGGTTATATATGTGTGTGTTTATGTATGTATAAGTGTGTGTGCATGTATTTGTTTTTATAGGTGTCCTCACAAAAGTGTGCTTAAGTACATGCAGCTGTATTCTAAGGTTTTGGTCAGTTTGGAAAGTTTGTGCCCAGCCAGGCAAAAAAAAAATCCCAATAGTAAAAATTGGTAATTTCCTATTCCAGTTCTCGCGGTTAATTTGCTACGCTCTATGATTATTTTCTAAAGAAAATAAGATGTGTGAATGCCTGATTGGATGCTCCCATGAGTCTGACAACTGTGATGTTTCACTTTCTAGGAAAGACTTGGTAGAAATTCCTGTGATTGGAATGCAAAGAATTGGTACTTGTATCTCATTATGCCCTAATCAAGTAATAACTGGCCTTGAAAGTGCCACACTGTTGTTTATACTAGTCTTCTGAGCATAATGGTTATTAGGAAACATGCAGTAGCTGAGGCTGAGTACACATGGAACATAATACGTGACTCTGAGCAGGGTTTCAGTTTGATGTGTCCCACTTGGAGGACGCGGTGGTGGAGCATTGCTTATGAGGAGAAATGCAGCAAGAGGAACTCTGAGCTCTAACCTTCTGTTATCAGGACAGCCCCAGCTCATCCCCACTCCTTATCAGTCCTTGCAGAGCTCGCTTCTGCCATGCTGAGCCTTCATAAAGCCTGCCTTTTTGTGCTATTGGGGCCAGTCTCCCTGGCTTACATTTTTATGTAGAGAAGCACTTTGATAAACGCAGTTACATATGTGAACAAAGCAGGTCTAGTTGTGATAGGAACACTGAAGAGAGCCAATGTTGGACCTCATTATTCTGAGCATTCATTTCTTCATCTGCTTTCTCATCTCTGTTGTGATCTGGTGTGGATCTGAGGTACTGTATGGCTTGCTGCGTGGCTGATAAGTTGCACTGCTCTTTGTAGCTCTTCACCCTCTTTGCAACTGGATTCTGTATGTATGCAGTTCCTCTTTGTTCTCAGTGTGTGCAAAGATTTTTTTTAGCCTGATCTTCTGTGGAAGTGAGGGTAATATTTTTGCACTAAGACTTCTGAGGTGACTGAAACGCAGTAGCTAATTGTAAGCAAATTTAATAGGAGGACAGGTTTTGTGATAAAAGAAGGAAACCTACTTATGTCCTCTGCTGAGAGCGGGAGAGGCTCTTAGACACTTGAAATATGTAAAGGGAGGAAGGAAAAGGCAGAACACATCTGCTAAAAAGCCCAGTTTAATACAGCTTCTCGAAAAAAAAAAACATTCTTTCCTTTTTTTACTTTTTTTATCAACTTAATAAGTTTGTATTTCTAGCTATAGTATTATTTAAAGAGTATTAGATTTACCTGTAAATGCTACAGTTTACCTGTTGCATAGCTAAGCAGTTAAGTATTTTACATTTAGCATCATTGGATTTGTATGCATGAGGGGAGATGGTGATTAAAGTGTAGAGTAAATAATCAATGATTTGAAATTTATCTTGTCTCAGCCTCAGATATCAGGTTTGCAACAGTTGGTATTCCCAGTTCTGCTTCTGTTAGTAAACGTGTTGGTGAAACATTATTACCAAACTCCTGTGCTTCGCTTCACATGCATATTGACAATCTTTTACTAAAAACTTGTGTTCCTTTCATCTCACGTGTTAAATGAGCTGTGGCTTTCTGTGGGATTGGGACATCCATTCTACATGTAGAAATCCAAACATGGACTGCTTCATAAGGTGGCTTTTTGAATTTTTTGTGTTTTAAGGACATGGTTTTGCACAGCTCAAGCAAAGGAACAGTTGAAATGGAGCCAGATGGTCTTGTATTAGTTGGAAAAGAAGATGACATAAAAAAGTCCCAACGAATAACAGCCAAAGTCAATGGCAGAGAAGTTGTTGTTTTCTACCATGAAGGGAAATTTCATGCTATGGACTCTCGCTGCTACCGTAAGATATTTGCACATTCGGTCTTGATGTTGCAAGAATTAAGCATAAAATCTGCTGCATTAATTAATATTCTATTCTACCGTGTTTCAGATGAAGGAGGCCCCTTAAATCTTGGAGAAATAGAGGTATGTAAGCAAAATAAAAATAATGTATGTGCATAGAGTCTTTTGAAATCTCAAATGCATTTTCTTTGAAAACCTTTGTCTGAACATAACATTGAAAGAAATGGATATTTGAGTAAAAATAATGTTTCCTCTCACTCTTTTTATACATTTTTTATTTTTTTGTTTTTATCTCAGGAGACTGAAATGGTGAGATGAGAAATAGAGTAAGAATCTGACTCCCCTTTCTGTATGGATGCATCCTGTAATGGTAGAATATTGTGATTAGCTGCTGTATTATAGAAGTTGCAAAGAGAGCCTGGTGTTGTTCACTGTTGAGTAGAGGGCTCCAGCACCAAACAGATCACTGGTCCAGCTTGCTACTGGGATATGGTGCTCTTAGGAGAAGGAATTTTTGTTCCTGCCAGAATAGTAGACAGCCATACAGCTGAATGACCCAACTTGTTTTTTTTTTTTTTTTTGGCCTGGAGATTCTTCAAGGAGAAGAATCAGAAGATAATGATTTACTTTTCCTTTATTTCTTCTTCTTTTCAGGATATCGATGGTCAACCATGTATTATTTGTCCTTGGCATAAGTATAAAATTACTTTGGAAACAGGAGAAGGATTATACCAAGGAATAAACCCTTTGGAGCCATCACCAACACCTCGGTGGCAGTCAAAAGGAGTAAAACAAAGGATTCATAAAGTTACAGTAAACAATGGGAATGTTTATGTGAGTCCTCCAGATTTGTCTGTAAGCTTTGACTCTGATTATTTTGCTGAGAAGTACAAAAAAGGTGGTGAGTTAGCTATGAAAAAAATAAGCAATTCACAAGCAGCGGAGTAAGTTGTGGCCAGAAAGCAGAATCATTGTCATGAAATAAAGACGTAACATGGCTGTAAATACTGTCTCCAGATTAAATTCTAATGTTAATATTATGCATTCTATAATGTAGAAATGAGTAAGATAAGAAGCTCCGCTTAGTCAGGGATATGACTAGGCCTGCGCCAATGATTTTTTTTTTCTCTTGAATTTCAAAAAGAATTTAGAATTTAGAATTTAGAGCAGAGTGCTTACAGTTCTTTATAATTTAGAAATACTGTTTTGCTAGAGTTATGTTAATTTGCAGGAAGGAATGTAATATAATGTATTATTACTTATGAAACATTTATTAGTTAAGGTAAATAGTTTGGTGTAAAGGTTATGTTTATATATTTAACAGTGTATGCTTACAATGCCTTCTGTATAAATGACATAGAAATTTTTAAGATTTTTATGTGAGCAATCTATGGATTTTTATAAATCTAAAGGACCAGATTTTCACAAGGAGAAGTACAACATTTGAGCATATTTTAGTGTACTTATTTATGCGTATTTGTGTATTGCTAACAAGATTCCATAGATGCATTTATTTTCCTACTCCTCATTGAACTCTTCTGGCAGTTCATCAAATAACGTGACATGTATTTGTCATGTACAACTTGTTCTTCCTGATTATGTTGTTGGATGAGAAAGGAACTGTTGGGTAAAAAAAGACTGATGCATAGTGTAGTGGTTCTTGTTTGTTTGTTTTTATTTATTTTAAATATTCTGTTATATATTCATGTGCTTTAAAAAGCATGCATTCTATTTAGAGGGAAAAGTTACGTTTCTGTGTTTGAGTTCCCTGTATAACATCAGATCTGCCCTGATAACCCTGCTCCCAGGACAGAGAAAATTTCCTTCTGTGTTGTGTTGCGTGAAGGGCAGTCTGTGCTCTGGGACACAGTGGATTTTCCTACCCAGCCCACAGACTCCAGAGTGCTGCTCCTCAGTTACAGGAAATACTGTGTGAAGGTTAACATCGTCCTGAGACTCCTGACCTGTCAGTCCATCTGGTAATGTGACTGCAGCCTCTCTGCAATTTTTCAGCATGCATTTTTGTTGATTTGTTGGCTGTTTGCAGAGCTTCTGTCTTACGCAGGTTCAGTTTGAAGTTATTTGGTCTTTATGTGTAAGTTTCTCTCATGCGTGCAGTGGGTTATCTTGCTGTTAATGTATGGGAAGGATAAGTAGGTCTGTGTCAACATCACTGTTCATGTCAACATATTTAAAAGTAGGGAGCTGTAGAGAACTGTAAGAGGAAAACATCCGTGCCTGATTGATCACAATGAAAAGAGCAAAACACACTCCCAATTTACGTCACAGGGCAATGTATTCATCCTATTTAAATTTAGACATATGCCTCTGATCATGTCTCCTTACATTCTTTTCATGGTCAGTAGGGTAGTTTACAACTTCAAAGTGCTGTTGATCTGACCTGTTTCAGTTTTGTGTTTTAAAAGAACTGCAACACTGAGGTATGTTCTTCCTCCTCCTCTCACTGACCATTAAATCAGGCAGTGCCTACTAGGTCAGATGTAAACGCTTGCCATCTGTCAGATGAGTCACATTTGATCAACTGCTAGAAACTGCTGTTATTTACTGACCAGTTCTTTTTTTTTTTTTTAATTGTTGTTGTATTTTGTGTGTGTGTGTTTTCTTTTTTCTTCTTTGAAGGAATACATAAACTCTTCTTGGAGATGCAGTGCAGGTGGTAGGAAGGTGAGGTAGGTAGTAAAGTGATACAGCTGCTGCTCCAAAGGAGCATACATCACTGTTCACTGGCTTTGTCACATGAAGAGGACAGAATATTTCTTCCCTTTCCACCATTCTCACCCAACTAGCTTCACCTGTGATGAAACTTAAGCATTGGTATCATGTGCTATTAAAAGACATGCATCATGTAAAAGAAAAATATGGTAAGATCTTCAGATATACCTTCATTGACTCCTGTGATTGCTTAGATAGTATTTTTATTGTTTTTTTTTTCAGTAGAAAGAAATTATGGAGACATTAGTGATAACAACAATTATGGTATTAACAAAGACTAAAAAATGTATATACCTTAAATTAAGTGTTCAGATGCAACAGCAGGTAGCTCACAATCTTGCCTGAGCATTGCTTAAAACTGCAGGCCTTCATTAATTGCCCATCATTTATCTATCTAGCAAAGAACAGAGAAATATATTTGTATTTTGTGCTTTGGCTTGAACATTTTCATGATGACTCTGCGAGATTTTCCAGCTCTGTAAGCTACTTTCAAAAGCAGCATGAACAGAATAAACAAGTTATATTTATCCTGTCATGGATCCATCTTTTTGAAAAAGCAGAGTTTTGCAGTACATATCACTATGACTGTAGTAGTTTGAAATGCAGCTTGAGCCTTGACCTGATGTAGCTGTACCATAAACCCTAATTACACAATAGCACCTGCAAGGATGGGTGACTTAAGTTTTCCTTTCTACATGTAATACCTTGTTATGCTCTGTCCTGTTGATTTAATTTGGCACTGTAAATTAAATAAGGTACTGTTTCTGTAAAAATTGTTAGTAAAGTCAGGATTAAGAAGCTTATGAATGAAGTGCAGCTTGTGAATCGCTTACACAGGTGAGAGCACTCTTTGCAGGATTGGAAATCACACCAGATAAGAAAAATATCTAGTCGGTAGGAACAACGATTTTAAAACCAAGTTTTCACTGTCAAAGCCCTTTTCAATAGCATTGTGCAGTTTCCACTTTTCACGCTCACTTTTGGAATGAAATCAGCTCTGAAGTTTACAGCTGTAGTTTCTGCTATGTTTAGGAAAAATAATTCATGTTACCTCTGCTGATCATACAGACATAGGCTTAGAGAGTCAGCTCTCACCGATTCCCAAGCGTCTCATCGGTGCGCCCACTTGGCTTGGTGAGTGTTTTTGAAGGTTATTGGAGGAAGCAGGATGCAGGGAATGGAAGTAATATTGCTGAAGAGGTGCCTGAGCCTTTTGTTTTGTGTGGGAAGAGGGGACGTGTGCCGAGATCGCCTTTTGCTCGCAGTGCTGTGGGAGAGTCGGGCTGCAGGTCTGTGACAGCCTTGGCGGATCTGACTGGTGGGGCTTCTCCTCCCCAGCTGCATGAATGCACCACCACCGCTCTGCTGCTCGCTGGCTCCGTCACTGGTCCCTTTCAACACACGTACTCAGGGAGAGCTGTCCTGGCTGGGCAAAGGTGTCTGTGAAGACTGGAGTCAGTGTGAGGGAGAGGGTGGCCAAGGCAAAGAGGAGGGGGCGGCTGACTAGCTGGTGGGTGAGGTCTCTGGCCTTCCATCTCCTCCCCTCCCCTAGCTGTGGTACTAGTGAGGCTCCTTGACAAAAAATAGCAAATGGTTTTCTGCTGGGTCAGCAAGCTCAGTCAGCTCAGCCAGCGGTTAAAAAAGCGCGTGCTAGGGGTGAGGGGATAAAGAGTATGTGGGGCATTAGGGAGTGTGATGCATTGGATCAGTCCTTTGTACATGTATTCATCAAACATTGTGTTTTACGTAGAATTTATTCATGTGAACCTACTGATTTCCTAAAGTGTATTTTTTTACTTAAATGAAGATTAATCAGAGTTTTCAATATCTGGCACCTATAAATTACTAAACTACATTAAAAGCTTACCAGCTTTGATTTTAAGTACACAAATGGAAAAATGTGTTATTGTTTGGAAGTGTAATTATTTATTATTATATATAAAGAATATCTGAAGATGTCTTCATTAGTGTTCAAAGACTGTCTTGAAAGAAGTTTATAGAGAGGTTGCTTTAGTGTGTGAATATTTTTCAGAAGGTGACCTGATAGGGTGTCTAGCTTTGGAAACTTTTGTACAAGTTGTGGTTTCAGGAATTTGGCAATGGATTTTGAAGATGCAGATATTCTGGTTAGCCTGTTAGCGGCTCTTCCTCCATGAGATGAAGAGTGTGCCCTGACAAGCACTGACTGTAACACTTGAACCACGGGGCTGTTTTCCTAAAACTTAAGTTTCAGAAATATGGTTTGTTGTTCCAATCTGTAGTAACAAGAAATCCACAGCTTATGGAGGAAAGACTATTCCAGAAATAATTATCCTATAAGAAAATTCTGGCAAAATGTCTGTCATTTTATTAAAAAGAAAAAAAAAGAAAAAGAAGAAGAAAAAAGAAAACAAAAAGTTACTAATTTAATTCTTCAGATTACAATGAAAAAATGAAATTATTTTGTTCGTGGTTTTCTGTATTCTCTTGGTATTTTGCTAAGGCTGTGATGGACTAAGGACCCAGACAACACAGAGATTACAGGTAATGGTATTATCTTTTCATTAAGTCAACCACTGTAGCTGAAAAAAAAATACTAATGCTCTTAGGTATTAAAACTGAAGTAGGGCTCCAGTGCCTGAAGGTTTTTCTGATTTTTACGTATATGTACACACACATGCACACATATGTATACACAAATAGATATAAAATTTTTAATAGAAGTTATTATTTCTGCCTGTGAATGCCCTGCCTTGCTTTCTGTTAATATTCAAGACACATAGATACATTCTCTCTGCATTAGAGTAAAAAGTATATTTTTATCATAGCATATTCTGAGCATCCTGAAAAAACTGCAAGCTTATTTAGCCCAAATAGCTGCAGGGAAATGACATACTTTTATAGCTGCAGTTTGGCCTCGGAAAGCACAGAAGAGCAGTGCAGTGGTTGTCTTCCCCTGTATTGGTTGTATGGCCTTGCCATGTTCCTAGCACTGTACTGGCTCAGCACCCAGGAGAATGCCACCAGCACCTGAAGTTAAAAAGCGTCGATGCTTGAGATGCAAAGCACATCCCAGAAGGCTGTGTCACCTTGCAGTGCTCACCATGTTTTTAATAAGACTCAGCATCCAAAGAAAATCTGAACTCACTATCTGTTATGAGATTCAGGTGTTCATGTGAATTTTCTTTGCCAGTTTAGATACTCTAGCATGCGCTAAGCTGAAACAATGCTTGATGTTAACCAAAGTAATGTAATGTTTGATTCTTCATTATTTTTTCTGTTGCTTTTTGAATAACTGTTTGCTGATTAATGTAAGGACACATATATTAGAGATATTTTAGCTATAAAGAAAAAAATACTGGTAATTAAAAATGTGTCCTACTTCTGTGTTCATCTCTTATCACACTGGGTTTTGCTTTTGTAACTTGGACAATATAAGCTTTGATAGTGATTATCTGTTTCTGTGGATGTCTTTTACAAGGTTCTCCTTTGTTGGCTTGTAAGGATGCTCTTATCCTCTTTGATACCTTCCTCCTAGCTCAAACCTTTTCTTTCAGGATAACTTGACAAGTTCCTGACCTTACCAGGGGATTATGCAGGGTGAGAGATTCCCATCTCCCCATGTATTACCTGCTTTGCATACAGAATGCTTTTTTTTCTTTTTTCCAGTAAAACTTTATATTTGTATACTGTCTAGCAAGGGGGAAGGTGGTTCTTGTATGTTACTGTTTTAAATGCGAACAACCTTCAGCTTGAAGCTTCACAGGAAATTTAATTCCTCATATTGTTTCAGTTGTTATGTGGAAGCCTGACTTCTTGTCCTACAGGACAAATGGTATCCCAACACACTAAAGCAAATCCAATTAATAAATCTCACAAAGTTCTCCTCTGAGGTGGAGGAAAAGCACAGAGAGGTAGTGTTGGATCCAAAAAGAGATTTGCTAAGATTGATGATGGAATGGCTTTTTTTGTCTTTGTTGTCTTTTTTTTTTTTTATGTCTTTTCAACAAATGGTGGATAGAATACATTTTTAATAATTTAAGTCCAGAATGGAAAAAATGTTTTTGAGAATGTTCATAAGAGTAAAATACAGTAAGTCAATAATACTGCCTCATATGGCTGTTTCTATTTTACTATTGCTGGAAATTTGTCTCTGGTGTCCATGACTGTTGTATGAAGTATGTAACCTGAGGTAAAGTGCTTTAGACACAGTTCAGAATCCCATAAACACAACAGTGATGTGCAAGAATGGGTGTGACAGAGAAGTTTTGGGTTTTGGACTACAGAACCGTGTCAAACCTCTATCAGTTCCCCACATAGTAACCCAGTTAGTTTCGTGGATATGTATCTTCAGTAATGTCTCTTCCCTCCTCAGATACACGTACCTTCTTAAACACTGTCACTTACAGAATCATAGAATCATTTAAGTTAGAAAAGACCTTCAAGAACATCAAGCCCAACCATCCACCTGACCTACCGAGTCCCATCACTGAACCATGTCCCTCAGTGCCACGTCCACACATCTCTTAAATACCTCCCGGGATGGGGACTCCACCACTTCCCTGGGCAGCCCATTCCAACGCTCGACCACCCCCTCCATGAAGAAATTCTTCCTCAAACCCAATCCAAACCTACCCTGGCACAAATTGAGAACCTTTCCTCATGTCCTATCACTTGTCACCTGAGAAAAGAGACTGACAGCCTGCACGCTGCAACCTCCTTGCAGGTAGCTGGAGGGACTGGTGAGGTCTCCCCTCAGTCTCCTCTTCTCCAGACTAAGCAACCACAGTTCCCTCAGTTGCTCCTAACTCTTGTTTTCCAAACAAGGTGAATTATTTAAACTCAGATGAATTATCACCTTATCCATAAAGGGACCATTACAACAACATGGTGCATCTCTTAGATACTTAACATTTAAAATAACGAGTGCTGTGTCTACTGTGTGATCTCAGAGTAAAAAATAAAAAAATAAAAAAGAAATCTGGTGTTTACATTTCTCACAATTCATTGTCGTTTTAGCACTTTCAAACAGTACAAGTATTTAATTAGTGAAAATTTGCTTACAAGGTTGTTAATGTGGACAGTTAAGCTTTCCCACGTATCAAACTTGTCTGCAATAACAATTATGCATTTTTCAAATTTTAGCTGTCAATTCCTTGGTGAATAGTGTTACCGTATGTTATAGCTGTGCAACTGAAGCAGATATTGAGATTTGGAATGTTTCCTAATTTTGGTGTATATGAGTATTCCTCTAGAAAAAGGTGTAAGTACTGAAAATGAAACAAAATAATACAAAATGTGTTTTGGGCATTTATTCAGTGTCCCCCTATCTCCTCATTACAAAATGGAAACAAGAAAGAATCAAAAGTTCCTTCAAGCCAAACAAAATAAACCCGTTTTCTTCTTTTATGTTCACAAGAGACAATAACAAAGCTGTTCTAAATCCCTCTCCTGAGATTTTAGATAAAGAAACAACACACAGTTGCTGCCCTTTGCAAAGGGCAGCAGTTTATGATCTTTCACTGTAATGGTTTGCTTTTCCATTACTTAAGCAATGACATTTTTAGCCACTTGTTACATGTACAAGGCTGGTTGCCAGAAAGCTACTGGACTTGCCCTGCACCTGTCTCTTCAGAGTTCACCCCAGAGCACCGTAGTTGGCACCCCAAGGGGACTGCATGTGTTCACAGACTAATCACTGACTACTAGTGAAGTACATAAATCAATGAGAAGTTTACATTCAGATGGATCCTGCTGTAAGTGCATTGGTTTAGGTAGTTGCTAACACTGGAGAACAGAAGCTAGAAATGTGTGTGGATATTCTATGGCTGTTCCTTAGATGACTTTGTGCAGCACATTTTACAAACACCTGCTTGATACCTGTGTGTCAAGTACTGTGATAGTGCTGCTTCTGGACCTGCTGGAGGGTTGCTGGATAACTTGTCACCAGGTAGATTATCAAGGAGGATAGTGTTCTCACTGGTCCCTCTAAGTCCCTTTATCAAGGAGTTGTAGGTGGGAAGAGTGACAGTGAGAACATTAGGCTGCTTATTTAGTCAGATTTGTTCCAGCTGAACTAAAGAATATGACATCAGCCTGGAACCCTTGACAAACTCTCAGTGTTTAATGTAAAACAGGCTTCTGCAACTTCATTTCTATGCCTCGGGAGCAATATAATTATTAGTAAAGAGTGAATACCACTAACAAAGTCAGTATCAAGGTCTTTCACGCACCACCCATCTCCAAATTTCCTTTTAGCCAGGGATGTGAAACAATAGACGGCAACGTGCCAGACAACCAACAAACTTAAGGTGGTTAATTTCAAAGTGGAGGAACTGAGTTTCCAAAACAAGCAGTACTCATTCATTGCAAGATCTTTTTTAAACCAGTGGAATTTCAGAGCATACGCTTCTGAGCATTAAGTGCAGCTGCATCCCACTGGAAGTGAGGCATGTTGCTTACTCATCTGAGGTGGGATCTTTGTAGAACACGTGATGGTACCTGGCTTACTGTGACCTACTTAGTCACGGGAGATAGGTTTCTCTTCATCAGATTAGGTGGGGCTTACAGTACATGATTATGACTATTATATATATATATATATATTTCTGTAAACAAAGCTCTAGCTGCTAGGCTATAATGCATGGTGAATGACAAGTGAGGTAACTGCAAGATCATTCAGATACTCACCCTTTAAAGAGTTTGAGAATCCGGGTTCTAATACATAAACCTAACCCTTAAAATTTAGGAATAATGTAGCAGCTTAAAATAAGTGCCTTTTTACGAGGGCATAATTTACTAATACTTTCTTGTTATAGTGCTTTCATTTGGCTGTGAAGCACAATTTTAACTGTATTAGCATCCCACTGTATTAATATGTACAGCTCATCCTCTCCTGGCATTATGGAGCAGAGGAACAGTGTCTCCTACAATCTTTTTATCAAATTCCTAACCATGGCAGCCTTGAAGTTAAGGGCAAAACTTCTGGCAACAAAAGGACTAAGAAAATCCTTACAGCAAGATTTAGGAATCACATACTACTCCCTAGTTAGCGCTCACTGTTACAAAGGCAAGTCTATTAGGTAAATGGAGACTTGGGCACGTATACTGTTTTACATGATTAAAGACCTAATATCCCATAGTTTGCATCTTATGTGTTAAATATTGTCTGCCAGTTGAGCCTTGTTTTAACTTAATTGCTCTGTGTATGTCTCAAACTGTAACACTGTAGTATGCAAGTTCTTATTGAAAAGCTTATCACAATTTTCTAGCAAGAACAAATGATAATGATCACCATTATTCCTGGCAAATGAGGCAAAAATTAACATAAACAGTATATGTTAACTTTAGGTCCAGTCCCATATCTAAACTGACATACTGAAAACCTAACAGACTTTAAGAAAGGCATCTGATGAACAATTAGTGTACGGTTAAAGATAATAAAATACATAGCTTCTAAAGGAATTGGATACAGTCAGCAAAATGTCTTTAGTGCACTCAAGTAATTGAATTTTTAATTGGTAAAACTTACTTAAAAATATACAATCATGAAGATACGAGATAGTGTGGCAAAAATAAATGAATAAATAAACAAATGAACAAATCACTAAACACCAGACAAATTTACATTAGATGATTCTACTAGAACTGGGAAGGCCTAAATTACTATTGAAAATGAATAAATGAGAAATAAAAGCACAAGCTCCATTTAAAACAGAGGTAGCATTTTAACATCAGTCTACTGATGTTTCCTTTTTTTATAATTAACTTTTTCATTTCCCAGTAATAATGTTCATTATTGTATTTTAATGCTCATTTTACCATTATGTTTAATAATCAAAAATTAGTTTAGAAGCACAGTTTTGCTGTCATTTACACTATTACATAAGAGGACTTCCTTCTAAAACATCAAACATGTCGTTTAAGGTATATTCAAGCCACGTAAGAAATTCCTGTAGTTCTAACTAGCTGGTTGCATTACCTTGTAACCAGGTGTCTGTCACAATTTCCAATTCCAAAGTCATCTGATACCACTGGCTCTGTCCCATCTAGATTAGCTGTAGGACTTCATAATGTCTTAATAGTTGAAATAATATTGTATTTTATTTTCTGTTATCAAGAAAGAAGTCAAACATAAGTTCACTTCTGGATGCTGCAAGATGTTTCAATGCAAAGAAATGGTGATCAAACTACCTAACAAGTTAGAATGGAGAATCTGTTTGAAGGTATGAGAATTTGAATTTCATTACTTACAATGCAGTATAATTCACAGATTTTCTTTAAACTTGTTAAAAGTGAATACTGAAGCTAAAATAGCTAGGAAGGTATTTTTACACTCCAGCATTTTCTTTCAGTATAGCAGGTTAATACAATACCTTAATAATTTTTAGCATCCTCATTACTTGTACAAAGATAAACTGACATTTGTGATCTTACATTCTTTAATTCAGGGAGCAAGACTTTTCAGCTGACATCAACAGGATGTATTTGTTCAGCCTCAGATATGCGTTGTTCATTTAGGTGCCTAATTTAGATGTCCAGTTCTGAGAGTCAAGGTTATGTAACGGGAACATACATTTCTGTAATCCCTCTCCTTGGCAATTTTCCTAACAGGAAGTCCTTTCCTCCTCCTCTCTATATGAAGGTAACAAATTAAAACACTTTTTTTTTTTTTTCTTTTCTTTTCAGGCCCAACTTCTGAATAGATCTTCTGAAAAGACACAAATCTTCTATTTTTCTTCTATGTGGGCATCTGGCTAGGAGAGCTAAATAAGCTATTCTGCACTATCTTTCTCATGAAGCCATAGTGTTTATTAAGAATCGGTTTTTAAAAGAACAGGGTTTATCGAAGTGGATCGCTGTTTGGATATGACTTTTTCTTAGAACAGCATTTACCTGTAAAGCTGCTGAGGAACTGTGGTTATTTAATAACCTGTGAGTATCTACTTCAGTTAAATGCACAATATGCATGGCTCATCACAAAAAAGGAAGATGAGAAGTGAAACTTCTGCTGGTTGTGATCAGAAAAAAAATGAATGTGGTAATCTGGTTATCTATTTTGATACTTCAAAGCTAGTATTTTAAAGTTACAAAAGGAAATGTGAATTGGTCTGTCCTCGTTCCATTAATATTCTATTAAGAAATAACTTTATGAACATGATTTTAATATTTTCCCAATACTTTAAGCCAGTTTTTATACCTTTTAAACTGATGATTTTGAAGTGATCTTACTATCTCATCAATCCTTATTGTACTCCATTTGTTTTGTTTTATTTTGCTCATGCATCGCTGCTGGTAGTTCATCATACAGTGTGCAAGCAGAAATGACTTCATGCTAATCCTCACATAGCATCATAAAAAGAGACATTAAAGGGACATCCATACAGAAAATGATGCTGTTTCTCAGTTAAGTGTCTCAAATTGTTAACAATGAGTCCAGATTCTGCGGTCTAGTGGAAAGAATTTCTTTTATTGATAATTGAAATTAAGTCTTGCCAACAGAGTGCACATGGAAACTGAAATAAGACAGAGGGCAAAGAATCAAAAGCTTAGCAATTAAGAATGGGAGCAATTCTTTATTAGTCTTTAAAGTCTACCTTGCCTAATAACAGTTAAGAATCAATACAAATGGGAAGTCTTTGGACTTGCGGTCTGTAGCTTGTTATGTTAATGTATACATTCTCTCTCTATATATCCATAGCAACACTTAATATTTACTAGGGATTGAGGGATAGCATTCTGATGCTTCTTTGGAAAAATCCACACTTCATAAAACACTGCTTCAAAATTTCTGTGCAGATCATAAAGCAGCCAGCAGGGCAGAAGATGGAGTATTAAAACACCTTCTACAGCTTATTTGCAACAGCAAGGACTGAGATCCAGCTACCCCCTTCCAATTACAGTGAAAGTCAGGAGGATTTCAAACATAAAGAGACAGAAAGATAACTCTAGTAAAATTTCTAAGACTTCGTTGTCATGGAGATAACCGAAGGCAGCTTCCATTTGCAGTCATCTACAATACTTTGAACATTTATCAGTTCTATGTCTCAGTTCTGCTACAGTGTGTTTCCCTCTTCCTTTAGCAAATGCTCATGAGCACTGCTTTGTAAGCATAGGTGGGGGTCAAACAGTTTCTGCCCATCCATGTTTAAAGCATCAGTACTGTTTCATAAGAAGGAACAGCTTTTCCAGGCTGTTGATAAAAAGTAATCTGATGTGTGAGTCAAAAGATAGCATCAGGATTCATCCTACCCTTGGATGTTTTTATGTTGCTGAGGTATTCCAGTCTGCAGTGGTCAGTGGTCTGCAGTATGAACGTTCAAGTTCAAGTAAATGATCTGCTTCTTTTATAATATAAATTGTGAGTCACAATTTGAAATGGATGCAGAATACTATTGACAGAATTCAAAACATCAAAATCATAGAATGGTATCTCATCACTATAGTGATGAGAGAGTGACGTAAAATGATCATAAAACCATTTCTCATCACTAGCAAATGTCTTGCATATCCACATGTAAGCAGTTCCTCTTCATTTAGTTTAGAAATTCTGGAGCTTCTGAAGAGAAGTTTATACTGTGACATACCTAATGGATAGACATTTACCATATATGCCCCATACCACAACACAGAGGTTGGAAGAAGGTAGATAAGACTTCTGAAGAACCTGCTCTCACTCCACATGAGGTCTATGTAGTTTATATCAAGCTTTAGCTAATTATTTTTTAGAGAGTTCAGAAATTTTATTGATGGTATTATCAGACTTGTTGCTCTCACTGACTGGTTGTTGCAACCTTCTCTTGGTCAGAAATTAAACTCACAAAAGGAATGGATTTTAAAACAAGTTCTCTAGCAGAGAAATATATATTAAACCATGGATATACAAAGATAAGATTAAGACTAAGTTAATTAAATCCCATCTAGGAATCTCTAGAAATATGTTATATAAAGTACTCTATCTACTAAATCATTACTTTGCTAACAGTTCAGTTTTAAATAAGTACAAGTGTTTTGACTGACACAGAGAGAATGTAAAACACTCTTAAAGACTAAAGCTTTTCCAATAAGTTTGATTTATATGTTTTTTTAAAATTGTCCTGTTTTCACTTATGGACTTCAAGAGGAGTGTTTTTGTTTGTTTGTTTGTTTGTTTTTCACTTTTGTTATTAAGTACAAACTGCATACATCATTGCACACAGGATTCTTTATTACTTGTTTTCCACTTTCACCTGGCTCCCAAGCATTTTGCTCTGCTTGGTCTCTTTCAAACATCATGCCCTTTGCTTTCCTATTTTTGTTATATGAAAAAGCATTGTTAGGCAACCCTGGAAAGATTTGTATAGATAACAATCTACAATCCAGACTGTAGCTTAAGTTACTGCCAAATACGTAATTGAAAATCACGATGTAATTTAAGACTCTTCACTGTAGAAAACTAAATGAAGATTACGATGATTCAAATATAATAAATAACAAGAAAACAAAAGCAAAACAAAGCAAAAATCACCACCAAGAACCACCAAATCTTTTCTTGCAGAAGAAGCCTGAATTTTTTTTTGTAAATGTTTTCAGAGAAGAAATAAACATGTCAAACATATGCCTCAAATGTTACCTTTTAGTAGTATTTATTATTTATCCTTAGACTGTAAGAATATCAGAACATCTTGATTATTTGGAGCCTTATCCGCTGCCTCCGAATTGAAAATAAGGCAAAAATAGGGCCTTTGACATAATAAAATTGATGCTGTCTATCACATGCTATTTTCATCTTCAGTTTTAAACTGTAAAGTGATGCTTTGTCTCTTGGAAACTGATTTTCAGGAGAAGTCCAGAGCACAGTTTTTACTTAATGGGCTATGAACATGATTTTTGATAACAGTACTTTTTTTTTTTTTTCTTTTGGGGAATTCAGTAGAGAAAATTTAACACAACGAAAGGAGGATAAAGGATTTATGAAATCCAGACAAAATAACACTAATTGAAATTAACAAAGCACATTGCTTTACTATGAGGTTATTAGAAGGGGAACAAACTGATACTTATAGCATGTATAGTTCAATTAGAAAAGCACCACAGCTTCCACAAATAAGAATATACAGGTAGTAAAAAAGAAAGTTTAGACAAATTATTGATTACAATGTTTGGTACACCTTAGAAGGTATTAAGTGGAAAACAGACCTGATATGCAACTTGTGTGTCGAACACGAGAACAGTGTATTATTATAATATAGGAAAATTCCTCTTCTTGATCTTTTCTGTAAACTATCTTTTTTTGTTGTTTGATTGTTTTTTTCATTATGAAAATTTTAGGGCTTTAGAGCTAATCTAATATGATTGCTTCTTTCATGCTGACCAGTTCAGCCCTTTGGCTTTGTTTTTCTTGCAACGACAATACAATTAATAAAGCAATGGACACTGAAGCTAGTTACGACAAAATATCAGGTTCTAATTAGTCAATTTATATCTGTGCAATCTCTAACCAGTGACAAACACAAGGTAATTTGTGGTTGCTTTTATTTACTTCTACTTGGAGAAAGTAAAAAATAAAAGCACAATACTGATTTATGGATTAAGTCAAGGTCTTATTTTCAGTTTACAGAGCTGGCATTCAGAAATGTCAGCTTTATCTTGACAACTTTTTACTTGAAAGCCTATCAGATTTGACCTGGGTCTCTTTAGTGCTTTCAAATGTGATGTATTTAGTGCAGACATGCATTTCAAATTTTATATATNGTGAAAGTAAAAAATCAGCACAGTGCTGGAAATTTCCATTTCCCTCCTCTTCAGAGGGAGTGATTGCTAGGCTGATTTCCAGCAGAAGTAAAGCTTAGAGAGTAACATTTTCCATATCTGCCCCATGTCTTTCCACATCTGCCTTTAGCAGTAAATTTTGACTATAGTCAACTGATGGAGGAAAAGCCCTGAAGATACTAAATTCCTGTTAGTTTTGTAAAAATAGGCCAGTCAATACTGAGACTTCAATTCACACAGCTATGGAGACAACAGCCAAAACAGGAACACTTCTTTGACCACACACTGTATATCCAGGATTTGAGGCAGGAAAACAGTCATTCACTGGCTTCTGTTCCTTAAAGTAAATCCATTTATAAAGACATTTTCATTTATACTCTTTTATCATGTGCCATTTCTCACATCACATGTGCAGTTTATTATTCAGCAAAGGTTCCTGAGCAGCCACATACCTCTCTTGAGAGTGCTCCAGTTTTGGAATAAGTAATCTAAGAGTGCAGGAGAAACCAAAACCAAATTTTTAAATGTGAAATGCCCATCCAATGACCACCTGAAAGGTGTTTAATATCTGCATAAGGACAGCTAATTAATAATGTACTGTTTCTTTTAATTCTGGAGAAGTGCAGTTGTATAAAAAGAATTGGAAGGTAACTTTAAATAGGAAGCCTACTCCCAATGAGGTTTGGTTTATGACTCATTATGAACTTTTGACATTGATGGGTGAATAAATAATTCTGTTATGTATATACTATACGGTGGATATTTATATATACAGTTATAATCTTTTTTCCTTAATTTTCTTTTCTTAAAATGCACGTTAGCTCTTTGTTTACCTAATATAATGAATGTTATCTGCACCCGTGTAATGTATTTTTAGTAACCAAAACTAGAATCTTTACTCATTGATGAACAAAACTGTGCACAAGCACAGGGCTTCTGCAAGAGCACATTAAGTAATTTTGAGGCACGTCTCCCTGTAAAATTCACGTGCTGGGTCACTCGGTCTTAAGTGCTTATCCAGGGGATCATAAAGTAGATTAAAATAGCCCAGAAGTTTCAAAATATGCTGAGGGTATGCCATCTCTTCCCTGCCCCCAAACTACAGCAGCACCTTGTGGCAAGGTGGTCCCACACCTCTCTGAGTGCCCTGTGGAAGGGGCCACCTATGCAGCAGAGACCTGCTGAGCAGCTCTATCCGTATGCCTGGCTGGGCCACCCCAGAGGAGAGCTTTCCCACCTCCCTGGTGGCTGGCACCTGCTTCCTGCATGTTCCCCTGGGTGCCTGCCCCGTGCCCACCTCTCCCTGCAGCCCAGCTGTGGCACTAGGCCAGGACAAGTGTGTCCTGTGCCTGTGAGGGATGGTCTGTGTCTGCCTGTGAGGTGATGGCTTCTGTTTCTAAAACAACAGCAGCAATCTGTAAACTACTTTTTTTTTTTTTTTTTTGTTTTT